>QNGE01001101.1:158270-192582 GCA_008508345.1 Paragonimus westermani | reverse complement strand
TTTTTTGTATGCTGATAAGCTGTGGCCAACAGTAGGTTGTATCGCCTAACTATTTTCTCACTTATCTCAACCGTATTGCTCACATTCCTACTGTTGCAGGTGCGGAATTCTGTGATTTATGTTACTGAAACTTATTTCATTCTCTTGAAAACATTCAATAAAAATCACGGGTACTAACACATAATATTCAGTTTCTGTGACGTGCTATCTTCTCACGACGTCAATGAATTCAGAGTCACGTTTGCAAACGAAGTAGCTCACAGACTGCACAGATTGCGACTACCAGCCGTCTGTCTGCATCTAAGGATGAATCCTATGGGTTTTACAGAAGTACTGTGTGTATACAGAAACAGCTAGAACCAAAATACTTCCTAATCAAACTCACGCATGAAAACAGGAGATTCAAGTTAATGAGCGCAAATGTTCACCTGATGAGATTGCTCTCAACAGCCAATCGGGCCAGCTTCGTCAGCCCAACTTACGACCACTAATTGCTCCGTCTAAAACAAGACCACACATTTGGATTGGAACGAGCGTGAGTGTGAGGTGGATCACATAGACCCAACCACCTGTCCCGCACACCGAATCTTCCGTCAGTATGGTGTACAGAAGTGCCGTATTAGTTTGCCCGCATGGTTTGGCTGTACACACCACTGCGTTACGTGCAGTACCTCAACTCTCACTCTGCTGTTGCAATAGCTTGTTTCTCCATCAAAATGGGTTCTTGTAGATGATTCACAAACAGGAACCAAAACGCCATTTACGTAACTTTGAATTATATTCAGGGATGACGATACTTTACTCTCTTCTCTTCTTTCTTTTCAGAAAGCGTCATCCTTTTGTACAAGTACTTGTTATGTTTCGAAAAACTTCCACAGAGACGTTTGAACTGGCATGTTTCTGAGAAATTATAGCCTTTCTTTCAGTGTTCTATACAATCTTGTAAAACAAAATTCAACCTCTTTCCTAAACGTTACGTTCCAGCGGTTTGTCAAAGTCGGTTGTATTTTGTCATCGTCAGCAATGAACAGGGTTTAATGCATATCGAAACTCAGACCTTTTTGAACACGGATTGCGTATGCTTCGCAGAATTTGGAAGGTAGTTTTACATGTATATGTCATTTCGACTCTATTTGGGGGGCTTTCTAGGTGACAGTTCATTTACTTCCCCCATTTACCTTCTCTCTTTAAAAGAAATTTTCGGCACCATAGTTTATTGTGGATTCCTGCTGTGCTCAAAATGTTACACTGCCGAAACCCCAGTTACTGATTTATTGTGGTCTCGTTAGGGAACTATAGCTCACGGTTACCTACTGGTAAATTATCTTACGTCATTCAGCCTACTTGTTTTAACTCCATTTGAACTCTCTATTGCAAATCAGACTTTCAATCGCTTCTCGAGGAGCTTACTCGCATGTCCAATTGTCACCACATTCTACTGGACCATCACATAATTGATTCAGGATCCGAAAATGAGTCGGAAACGGCGAATGAGGCGCTACATTTAACGAGTGGTTCTCGGTGGGTCACTCCGGCAGACTTGGCTCAAGCACCTAGAGAAAATATACTGAGCAATACGGAACGGGTCGCGGCTCGTATCTGGTTGGCAGCTCACATTGCAACCATTGAAGTTTTAATGCGGACCTATTTGTCAAAACTTGTGACTCAAGGAAACCTAATATCAGCTCTGAGGTATGTAATTCTGTCCCTCATAATAATTGAATATGATTCTTTGAAGTAATTAATAGCCAACGTCGAACGTACACAGTTCACCTCTTATGTAGTCACCCTCAGCTATTCAGATGAAAAATATCGACTTCTATTTATATAAATTGTGAATCGTCATCATTCTCATTGTCACCACCGCCATCTTCGTCATCCCCATCGTTCACTTTCTTCTCATCGATAACAAAACCAACAGCATCGTAGACGGTAACACGTTAGTAGTCAACACAGGTGCTGAACTGTTGAAACGCCATAGACAGCAGAACATGCTCTAATCTGAGAACTCAAGTAAGGTCTGTGATGGAAATTAATTAACAAAAATATCTGCATCAATCCACACGCTAGACATTACAATGCATCCACACAAGAAACAATCAGCTGACATATAGGTTAAAATAAGGCGTCAGAAGCAATACAATTAGTTTGTACAACAGTGGATATCATTTCCACTTAATATAATAGACCGTTGCCCATGTCTATCCTACTCCAGCACCGTCATAGGACGTAAAGTCAGTTCGAAGTCAATGTCCAGTCTCCAAGGAGCGGACGGAGCCTTGTTTTGGTTGGTTGTCACGGCGGCCAGAACAGTCACTCTTCTTGGAATAAAGGTAAGCGTTTTGTGAGTGTTGGTGAATGTTTGTCACCCGAAGATAATGTATCTTTTATGACCAGTTACTTTCTACTGGCTCTAAAATCTGCTGGATTAAGTGGTCTAGATGGAGAGGGAGAAGTATTGAAACCAAGATGGTATCAGGAAAGTTATTATTTTCCCTTGGGTGGGCAATACACCCTGTGTTGTCACTGAACTGGTTTTGTCGATATGATGAGAAAGAGGCTGATCACTTTAAGAAGACGTCTAAATAGCACTCCAATTCACAAAGACCGAATAATCTTGATTGAGTTTCAACTAGAGTTTTCAGGTAACCCTAGAACGATTACGTTGTTTCACTATTTAAAACGGCCAAAAAGGATCGTTTTGCTTACCTTCGCATAGTTAAAACTATCGCATAGGTAACCCACTTGATGAGTAAAGTATGGTTAACTACATCTTAACAACTATGGTGGAACCCGGAAGTCATCATTGGTTTTCATCATACACTGTAACTGAGTCAGTTTATCAATACACTGTGAAGTATTTATTGAGAAGCAATAAAACCACTTGATCTAGTGTAAAAACTTTGAAAACGAAGTGATACTTTACACTGAAAGAAAGACTGCATTATGGAAAATCATTTATCGTTTAGGAAAGTTACAGCCTGACTTGTTTAATGACGGAAGCGGTAACAGTTCGAAAGATTCCACGCGAGTCAGAGAAGAAAATTGAAACGTTCATCCGCGATAACACAGTAAAGGGAGGCATATTTTTGTTTTCTGCATTCAATGCAAGTAAAGGTTCTTATATTTTCCCAGTTCTTGGTTTGGCACTTGACTCTTAAACCACGGATATAAGTAGTGAGTTGTAAAAGCTACACCATCCGGTGGTGAGTGATGGAATATAAACAACTGATTGACCAACATCACAGGGAGACACCTTCTGTCAAAACACATCCGTGGCACATTTGCAAACCGATCCGAACATTTGGGATTGAAACAGGTTCTCCCAAGAAGCAATAGACCACATCTTGACTGGTGGCGGGAGCTGTGCATTAGAAGCACAGTGTTTACGATGTCAACCACACATTTGTTTTTGTTATGAAACTCACATTTGATCTTCTGTGTTGCCTAATAGGGAGGAACGAACGGTCGGCTGATTTCAGGTTAGTAGAAAAGTGTAGTATGTAAGGAGCACACGGATGTATGCATCCCTTGTAGTAACATGTGGCGGATTATACGGCGTGCTCTGAACAAGACGTTGCTTTATTTCCACAAAAATTCCATGTGTGAAAAAATGTGTAAAAACAGTTTTCTGCTTTTAAATGGCATTCTTTATGTCTTCAGTCGCTCAGCAGTCTCAAACTTTATCATCGGCCAAGAAGCTACCACCTATCGAAGGGGCATTACAAGAACCTGACAGTTAAAAAAATATTGTAGACATTCCTTCGCAGAATTGCTACTCGTCCAGAACATAGTGCGGAATTTGTTGGGTGTTTGCTCTATAGTTTATGTGTTTATAATGACCTCTCAGAGATACCAGTTACTCCCGATCGTTCAGTGTACAATCAGCAGTATAAGTTCCGCAATTACATTTCTCTACACATGGATAAAATAATCGGTGATTTTTGTTTTTCCGCAACTGCCAGATTTATTTTAAAATTTCAACGTCATATCTGATTCATGGCATCCTTGACGACGATTGCTTTGAACACTGCAGTCTACAGAAATTTTGTTCATATAATCTGCGAACACTGACCGAGCCATCAAGGTGTTCAGCTTCTCCTGTTATAGACCATACTCCTCCCCAGCATTATAGATTGCTGGGTAATCTTTTATTGCTACTGGACTAGCACCCTTAATCGTTGCTTCCCAAGCATTGTGGGCGCAATGAAAGCATAACGAATTTTTTTGGTATCCAGTCTATGTTCACTTTGAATGTGTTGGCTTCAGACGTTCTCCTCAGTTGCAGGTTCAGGTCATCGGTAGCTGGTCCCTCCGTGTTGAGGAGGGGCTGGGTGAACTAGAGCGTAACTCACTCACAGCATTTATTTTCAGCAAATTCAGGCAGGTTAACGACTTCGCCCCTGTAGACTAGTCCATGACATGATGTCATTCGCTTTAGATCTTGTCCACTCCACAGTCGATGGCCATGACATGACAAAGTGCTAACTCTGTGGCACTAACTAACCACGATGCGAACATGTCCGAATAAGACAGCTCAGTGTCAAATTAGTGAACGTCACTTAGCCCACTATATCACAGGGGAGTTACAAACAGCCGTGGCTTTGCCTAACACAATCAATTATGGTTTCGAAGGATCAGCTGCGAGCGTTCAGTGTTTCGAACGGTGAACTACCTGCGGGATTCAAGTTGATAAGCCCAGAAACTTGATGGAAAGTTTGGGAACTTTTACAAACTGAAGCAAGGTGACGAATTTCTTTCAGCGTTGACGTTGTAGCAAACGGATAGTGGAAAAAACAACGATCACGGAAAAGATGGCAAACAGCAAATAGTAGTTTGAAAGGCAAAACATTGTGACTATGACCGACTCGAACAGTTGTGACTTTGTTGACACAGATACCTCAAAGGAGACTTACTTAGTTTGAAGTTAGAAAAACAAAGATAATAAAATTAGTCAGCTAGTTACTCACTGCGTAACACTTGCATGGCGGAATGCATAGTTAAAAGCTCAAACCACTTCATGGGAATTCAAGATGAAGGGCTTACATAAAGGGCCTACACAAGAACAGACCTTTCAACTGCGTCGGGTTAAGGAACGACCCCATCGCGATTGACGGCATCCGTTTCGGGTTAGCTTGTCACAAAGCCCTAAGCCAAAGTACGCCTACGTATCAAAGTTATCACGGACGGTTTCTGATACATCATCTGTGGTTTCGCAATGTATCAATTGTAAACCTGAAGGAATAATATTAGAAGTGTGAGTGGAGACTTTTGTGTCTAGCCGGTCAATGCTGATTGATCAGTTGATAGGATAGTACAAAAGTGAGACCCTTGTCACACAGAACATAACCAGAGAGCGATTCCAGTGGTACAGTCTAAACTAGAGAGAAAAATACGGAAAGTATAATGCTGGAAGTAGTTCAGTATAACAGCACGTATTATTGTGCTGTGGAAAGCATGAGAAGATAAAACAGAAGTTAACGTTAAACTGACAAACAAACAAAACATACAACGTGTGATGCACCAACAGGGCCAGAGTAAGGAACGGATAAATGTCCACAATGACCAGGATCTATGGAAAGTGGAATGGGTGATATACCAAGCGACGGTGGTAGTTGATTGATACGAACGAATAAGTGGATGTAACTGACGCAACCTACTTGAGCCTGACGTACTCTACGTCCCTTCGTTGACTATGGGTACGTTAATGACCTAATATACTCAGACGGTTACAGTGTTCCCGGCCACTTTCGTCACAATGCCACAGCCGTGTCACTACGACTGTGTTTCTTCTAGACCCGTCTTTCAAGAAATCCGAAAACAGCGCTAGCCCACATCACACAAGCTTGAAATTTGCGATCCGTGGACAAATCTCTCGACAGATTGCTATCCGAGTAGCAGAGTAACTAATATTATCGCACTCAAATATATAAACTACGTAAGGTTGGGAATAGGACGCATCCCTGCTCCACACCACTGACAATGTCATTCACCAGGGTTCGATCCTTACGATTGTACCTTCATCCTGATGCCCACGTGAAACAGTTCAATTAAACTGGTAAACCTATCTGAACATCCAGACTTATCAAGTACAATCCACAGCGCTTCACGGGATCAAAGGCCTTGGTGCAGTCCACGACGAGGGCGTACACGAGCAAGATGCGTTCCCGGCACTTCTTTTGAGTCTGTCGCACTGCAACTTGCCCGGAATCCATATTGTTTCTCAAGAACATTGGCCTGTAAAAAGTCCACATTTAGTCGGTTCAGGAGGATTCTTGTAAATACTGTGCCTGCTTAGCTCAGTAGAATAATGTCCTGAGGGCTTTAGGGGCGCTGCCTAATATCATTTCCTTCAAACAAAGGTACAGTCAGAAAGTCTTTGAACACTTGTGGCATTTCTTCTTGCTCCCAGATAGAGTGAATCAGCTTGAGCTAAGCAAGTTTCGACGCCGGTCCTCCATTCTTCTGAATTTCACCTGGTGATCCTTCTTCGCCTGCAGCTTTCCATCGCGCAGTTGTCTAGGCACTAGTTGGACCTCTGTCAAATCTGTGGTGACAGCAATTGAGGGTTTGAAGGCTTGTTGCAGCAGGCTGTTCACAGTTACCCAGTCATTGGTAGCAGGATGATTGAGTAGGCTATCAAATTGTTTGCGCTAAGCTTTCATGATTTCATCCGACTGCGTGCACGAGCAGCCGGCGTCCAATTCACTGAGTGTTCTGGTGGACTGTGCAAATGGACTGAAAATCGCTTCAAGCGGATCGTAGAACTGCTCGTATCGTCTGCTGTCGACGTAGCCGCACATTCGCCCACCTTGCTCCCTTCACCACTTGTCCTTGAATCGACGAATACTTCCGGCCATTTAACGAAGAGTACTCCGGACTGTTGGTATTTTCGCTTCGCTATCCGGGTCCATTGTAGAAGCGGTAAATACTACATTACTCTGTCGTAACAAGTTGGAGATAGCCGCGTTGTCCTCATCAAACCAGTCCGGCCGTCTCTG
This sequence comes from Paragonimus westermani, assembly GCA_008508345.1. Taxonomy (NCBI): domain Eukaryota; kingdom Metazoa; phylum Platyhelminthes; class Trematoda; order Plagiorchiida; family Troglotrematidae; genus Paragonimus; species Paragonimus westermani. The sequence goes on along the minus strand of QNGE01001101.1, from coordinate 185,581 downwards.
GCGCTCCACACGGATCGTTTAGGTGGCTGCTGCTCCGATCTGTTCTTTGAGTTGTTGCCATACACCCTCTAGGGGTGGATAAAGGAGCGTCCTTCAGACGATCGGCAAGTGCACGGTGAGATGCAGTCTTCCTCTCGCTGTTCTCTAATATTTTGACATCCAGTTTCTACTGTTGTCCAAAAAATCTACAACATACTGGTTTATAGACATGAATAGACAATATAGTTGTGACCACCTTGCTGTCTGCGCTGCTTTCAGCCTCGCACACCACTTGCGCGATACACACCCCAGGAGCGTCGCATTGCAGCACGACCATGCCACCAATCAAATGGTGATCACCACTTCGTGAGTGAGTTCATGTACTGATCTCACTCGATCCCACCCAACTTGTGAGTAGCACACGAGTAGAGCAGACGATCACCGTTCTGGTTGACTAAACCAATGCCTTAGGGTCCGACAAGTTCCGGTCAGGTTACCGAATCGCACTCAACTAGCGCACTGAAGTTACCCAGAACAAACAGTCGATTACTCGTTGGTGTTGTGCGGATTGTGGTGGAAATCTGATCACAGAACTGGTCCTTTTTATCACCAATGCGACACAACCACTAATAAATGTGGCAGACTAACCTAGACCGAGTCACAGGCGCATGAACAGAATTCGAGGGCTGATGCCGTGTGGTTCGCCTATCCTCCAAAAACTGATACAGTCGGTTACAACGTGAAAATCGCCATGCTTTCAAGCACCGTCCGCTGTGTAACCCATCCAACACCTGCTTCTGGAAGCTAATCTTGATCTGCAAATCTAGTCTCAATTAAGGCTACGTCATCGATGCTGCAGCGACTAATTTCATTGGCGATCAGTGCGGTATGACGTTCTGGCTTTTAGGTGCTGCATTGACCTAGCAGCGTAGGTACACTCCATATTCCCACGGATAACTTCTTACATCCACTTGCATGTTTCACACTGACATGTAAGATTTCAGACTGAGTCTCTGGTTCAACAAATTTACCTGTGGGACAGAGGAAAAATGTTTCTCGGGGGACCCCATTAGGTGACAATGGCTCAAAAGTTTGTCCCCTTTGACAGTGAGGGGCTGATTCAGTCCGAGGGCGCAGGTAATAACAGAGTGATGACTGATTTCAACTATTGCTGCGCACAATAAATGTGTTCTAAGCTACATCAAACTCTAGAGAAGTCGTGTGGGTTTTTCGGCCGTACAGAGTGTTAGGTCGGTGGTCACGGTCAATCGTTGTGCGACTGAAATGTCCTTCCTTTGAGGGTGTCTTTTCTAAATTCTTCTTTTCGTAGTTGAAGGACAGCGCTACAGCAGCTGTAAGTATAACTTTCCCGTACACTCACTCATCTGTGTTCCACTACCTACGCGCCCTGACGCCACCAGCAGTGCGACATACAAACTTGTGGGCTAAACTGCTTTTGGTCTGATTGGTGAACATTGGCCAAAATGATCCGGAGGGTCTAAGTCCTAGTCTGCATAGCGCGCTGGTTCCAAACAGTACGGAAGCCTGACCACTACATCCAAGCAGTAGGAAAGGTCACAGTCTGGAGACCGAACAATTTCACATGAATTTCAATTCAATGTCTTACCCAAAGAGTTTACATGAAAATAGACCTCCTAAGTCAGCCATGTTGGGGAACGACCCCAAAACACCGCTATATTCTCAGAAGTGCCTGAAAGTAACGGAATACACACGCATTTCAGATCACACCGCTCGGCTTCACCGTCCCTGTGTGTTTTTTCGGCCACGGTCCGGGATCGATAACATTCGGCCGTTGACAAACTTCTCAGTAGACCCCTTAGCGTTTGAAAGAAAACGCAGGGCTGGGAACCAGAATGTATACAGGGGTGCAGAGGAGGAATGTAAAAATGCGGTATTTTCCCAACGGGGTGTGCTATCATGGCGTTTTTTCATCAAACGATGGATGCTAAAAAACCGCATTTATCAAGGAAACAGTTTTTCAGATTATCAAAAGATTTATAAGCAGATTGGGAATAACACAACGTTTAAAATGTACAGTGGTCTTAAAATTCCTTTGAATTCATCAAGAAGAAGTTTAAAAATAAAATTTTAAGTTATTCACATCAGGTTCACTCTCGCAGTTATGAAATACACGTCAAGTATTGTTGGAACTCATATTTTAGTCGTTTGTAGTCAATGGTCACATACTAAGTAGCTCAGGTAACTTATTATGGTTACCGGTTAAAGGTAGTTCAATATCCATTGGAGTATGGTTGAATAATAACGGCTGTCCCATGCGGTATCACCACTGAAGAATTGAGGCCTTGGCAGATTATAAGACTGAACAGACTTTGATGAACAGATTGGGAATAACACAACGTTACGAGCAATTTGTAATACTCTATGTTTCAACCACCTCGGGTGGCCTTCCTCAGGAGTGTTGTAATCGAAATCGAAACGTAGAGTATTACAACTTACTCGTAGCGTTGTGTTATTCCCAATCTGTTCATCAATAACATGTTAAACACGACGCCTAAACTATTCAACATCATTCGTACTACATTTGGTGCGGATATCTTACAACTGATTAATTATCAAAAGATTGATTTAAACCAAATATTTTCCTGTAGAATTGGAGACACCATTTTTGTGGCTTTAGTTTTACCGCATCGATTGTGTTCTGTGGCATGTCCTGTTATAGTTATGTTGCCAAAACGCTAGGTAGAGCATAACATTTCCACGTTTTGTGGTCACGTCATTCATCCGAGTCTGTTTCACGTCATTAGGTCTTTTTCTACCAATCTGACCGTAAATTGGTGCCATTTTAGAGATAACTTGCTGCGTTTTCCAGCTCGTTGTAGACAATTTGTTCAAATATTGTCTATATGTAGCTACTTTGTTTCCCACAAACCCGCTTTTTTCTGAACAATGATATTTCGGAGAGGCCAAGGCCATTTAGCTAGAATTAGAACATAAAATTTACATCGTACAAGTTTTCGTTAGGTGATCACTACTCGGAATGTCATGTCGAAATGTGTGCACTGATCGTACTGAGCTGGGTTCAACACGTTTCCTGCGAAAAATCTTGTTTGCTAGCAAACTGACTTCCATAGGACAGTACAGACTGTGTGTTCGGATGTTTTGACGGTGGTTTGGATTCGACACCTTCATTTTACAGAAAACATGGCTCGGGGGGGACTAGAAACACGGGTCATCGGACCCTTATTTGTCGATAAAAAAACGTTAAAGATAACACCTCTATCCGTATACACACTCACAAACCAAGGTATTCGTATCACAGATTGCTGAAGCAGAATTTTATATCAGCGTTGAAACAACTGGGAGTATTTGAATGTGTTTGATTTCTACCGGATTACGCAACGTCACACTGTGCATTACGTGCACCAGAATATCTGGATGAATCATTCGGACGTTGATGGATCGGTCAAGGTGAAGCGTGTGTTGGCATCATGCCTAAAGCGAATCCTTTTGTGCAAACGAAACCAAATACAAGGGTTAAAGCATCTTTTCGAAATATATGATGTATATGCTAGCGTTGGTCTTTCTTCTTTTCTCTGCAGAACGGTAATGTTGATCAGATACTAGAACACCATATCTCTGGCGGTGATTGATACATTCGTGCAGTTGCTGGTTCCAACTAGCTCTGTTTGAAGTACTGTTCTAAGGTATGCGTATCTTACAGGCTGCCTGTACAAGCTGTCACTGAAGGATACGCATTTGACTTAAAGAAACCCCTAGGGACGTTAGACCACTGGAAACTGACATCAGGACACGCTATCACGCGTTATCGGAAGAGACCAAATGGCACAGTATGGGTGAAACAACCATGATGAGCAGTTTTGTCGAAATGAGATTTACGTCTGATGCGACGCGAAGTACTTCAAGACCCAACTCGACACTTTAGCTTGGTAGCTCCAGAAGGATGGTGAAATGGGCTCTAACTGGAATTCTGTGTCGAAAAATTGAATAAAGTCGTTCTGGTGAATCAAGTCATTATGCATTAGAGCTCAGTTTTCTTGGACATCATCTGGTGACAAGAAAAGATTGTTAATTAGTGAAACCATAGTCAAGGCAGTCAATGACAATTCTGGACATAAGTTCACGTTCCTTGTCCAGAATCTACCACAAGCGGGAGTGATTGAACGTTTTTCATAGAATCCGGTCGTGCCTAATGTGAGGTCGGTGTCACAGTAGTCAACATGGATGCCCTTTGAAAATGCGACCGGATTTATAATCCTTTTCTTGGCAAAGTCACACACTACTTACGAGGTACTCCACGAGAGACACTCGAGTCTAGTCCTTTTTGCGAGAGGCTGATCGGAAGGTCTATGAAGATGCGACAGCTGCGATCATTTGTTACTGGCGCTTAATTTTCACAGAAGTTTAGCTTGACTGATCTAATCTGAAGGTGTCACACTAAATACGAGTAAGCTTCATTTATTTGAAGCCAGGAGGTACTACTGGCATAATCTTTGAACTACATGTGCTACGTCTAATACGCTAACGATGAGCGTATGCTCACCGTATGGAAAGCATTTGCATGCTGTGTTGTGAATGATCTAGTTACGACAGCTGGAAATAAGTATGCCGAAAACTGTCTTCATAGGCGGCTGGGAAGCTTTCTTTTGTGCCTCGTTTCTTCAACTTGTCGTGCAATTGTAATTTTCCAACATGCATCGGATATCCCAAAGACCCGATGGCCATTTCAATACCCACCTAGCTACGTCTGTTCAAATGTTAAAAACCCCTTCTTTTTAAGTCGGTTGGTTAATGCCTCTTCCGCACGACAATGACAGATCTAGCGCAATTGGAGGCGCATCTCGCATGAGGTTAGTCATATGACAATAGTCACAGTCGAGATCACTGGCAATGCGAATGGACGACTGCAGTGCTGTCTAACTGATGTCACATTTCTCAAAGCACTTTATGTCTACGCGACTGAGTAACGTTGTGCAAATACATCAGTCTGAAGATTACATGCCACTGAGATGATCGCATACCTTTATCATGACTATTTTTCGTACTTCTGTGCATGATTCATTAACCTTAAGTGCTAGTCATGTTCTGCCGCACTAATTATGTCTAACAAGCATGTTTCCAATATGGCTGAACTCGAACAGGGCTAATTTGAACACGATTATTAGACGGTGAACAGTGGTATACGCTAGCTTTCTGGATCTACCTGCTAATGTCAGAAGACCAGTACCGTGGAATATTTTATTCTGACGTGTTCCGTTAATCCGAACAAAAACCGTGAACAGTAAGTGAAAGACCATGAATGACCTTCATCAGAAATTATTCAGTGAAATCCAAGGAAGCTTAGCTTTCGTGAATAAAAGTTGTGGATCAAATGAAACAGGTTGTTAGTGGATCAGTCAACACGAACTCAGTTTTGGTTGTGATGAGCTAAAGGCTGAGGCCAAATTCAACTGAGGTTAGTCACCTATTCCAAGAAGGAAAATCAAGGGAATAACTTACTACCGCGCTATTTAGTGAAATTTCTTCGTGTTTCTACAGTTCTTAGCCTCTAAGACCAAACGCCTATCAATTCTGTTTAAGTAGCTTTCTCTTTGGTGATATGGAGTTGGTGCAAACGGAATGTACCATAGATGCATTAAAATACAACATTCTGGTTACTGGCCCATTAGTACTGATGAGAAAGTATGAAATGTTGACATCTATCCGTGTTCGTCTTCCAATTGATCTACATTAAAATCTGCACGTCAGAACACACGTAAGAAAATGCCGTGATATCCTACACTTGGCACTGAAAGGTCAAAGTTGTTTTTCGAGCTAGTTTTCGACTTTGGCCTGTTTGAAAACACTGCTCTGTGATGTGTATCATACGATATCAATCTGCCCTACATTCCCGCTGTTTGAAGTATTCCACTGTTCTGTGACCTCCCGAATTTCGGAATCGTAGTAATCCATCCACAGCATTGGTTCAAACGAAAGTTTATTCTAAAATTACTGGCCTGCACACGCCGTGTGGTGTGTGACGCGTCCACAATCGATCGGGCGAATACGGAAACAAGGGCGTCGCCAAGTGGGTGTGCTTATACACGTATGGCCTTGGGTAATTTTTTGGCCTTTCCCATTTGAGACGTCTTAATTCCGCAACGGGGGATGGGTCACTTGGCTAGACAAATACGTACGTGAATAAGCACGATAGAAAGTGAATCGCGTTTTGAGTACACAAGATTGTCTAGTCAGACAAAAATTATCACGTGATTCAAACTAACCGTCCTTAAGCGTACCTACTGACTACCCCAGACCCACAGAGCTCGAGCGTACACTCCACGCATGCCGTTTTGTTTCTTGATGAGTTTATCCTCGTGGGACAGAGCTACAACTCGGTGAGCGTGTTTACTTTTGTTCGCTCGCAGTGTACGCTTGTGACGTGTGACATCGTCCAACCAGCACAGTTTTTATGCGGAACGGGGTTTAGCAATCGTTTGTTCCATAGTGCAACAATTTGTGAATGATCCAGATAACTGAAGCGATTTATAAAGTTCAACAAAAAGGTGTCCTGGAATTGTGCAGAAGGTTAGACTCATCAACTCTTAGCGGAGATTCGTTCGGGGTTGTCGCTATCAGACAACTGTTCGATACTGGTTCCACTTGTGTGTACTTGAACTTGGGATAATGCTTGATAATCTATGCTTAATTGTTACTCATTTGCAAAGCAGATTAAACAAGTGTGACATCATTTGTTGGACAAAGACCCCTCTAAGTATGTCTTTCGTCCCTGAATTCTGAGTGACGCGCAAGTTCAAAAGACAACTATAGCCATTTCATTGGTGCCACATTACTTTCCGAGACTTAGGATTTAATGGTACATTTTGTCCAACGAATGATTCAATCCAATGTACACGAAGGGTGCACAAATGTTAAATGAGGGACAGGGACAAAGGGTTTATTGTCGGTTGGTCTAAACAGTGAATTAGGAGCCCAAGCTATTAGTGTAAAGTGAATTCAAACTGACATCAATTAAGAAAGTCACCGATAGATCATGCATTGACGCAGCACCCTCAAATGTTCAGTCATATTGGGATTCAGAGTGAGCATAGAGCAGACCTCGACGTATAGACAAGACAGGATGAAGGTCGATCAACAGGTAAGGGTGGGAACTGCTGTGTCTGCAAAGGACGCTTTACCTGCGTGTTCGTTTTTTGTACAAACTCCCGTACAGTTCATGTCAAAAACTAAATCACAAACACGTGCACTCATTTGCACGGAAGACATGAACTCATATACATTGGGTGACTGTACGTTGTCATTCGCACTGGTTCTCACACAGCACGTATACACTGTTTCAAAAGTCTATTCTTGTCCGTCGCGTTCGGGGCTTGTCCTCTTGTTCCTGAATGTCGTCTGCGGGTAATATACTACTTGCGAGTAGTATGCTATTCACAACGAAGCTGCCTGTTATACAACAGAACCATCGGACGGATGAGATCGGTAGGACGACAAAGTTGTTATGCGACCGTTTAGCTGAGAATAGAAACTATTGGCGCTGGATCTGAGACAATCCAAAGATGATGGTACATAGTAAATTTGTGATATTTTTGCTCTATGCTGATTCATCTAAACTGCTACGAGGAAATAGACTACTCTTTTTCATTATTGTATTCCTTCGCTTTTGAGCGGCAGCTGAGTGGTTCTAAACTAAGCTGTCTCCGACCTTAGTACTGCGAGCCGATACAACCACTGTAGTGATTACCGTATACAATACAAACACTACTCCCCTGATAATGTTGAGGTGTGAACTACGCATTGGGTGTGAAGCTGTGATTACTTCGAGTGATCCAGTGACATTGAACTTACAGACAAATATGAACTAGGTGATCGTGCTGTTCCACTGTATCTTCAACTCTTCAAACACAGCAATCATAAGAATTAAAACAGATGGATTTGATAGCTTATTAATAGAATATCCATGTAACTGATGTCAGTAGCAGTCAAACTTTCTTGAACAGATTTCCCACATTTATGTGGGTATCCAAATTGAACAGTGCAGCCATATGCGGAAGGACAGATTATCGAACGATTCCCGACAATCAAATCATTCCCACCGATGTCATTTTCAGCCCGATGTCACAGTCCGTATGATCAACCACGAAGTTTCAGCGATATGGAAGCTCTTAGACCAGATTACAAACACCTATTGAGGTGACGTTAAGTTTCGTTTATCTCTACACGCTCATTAGCTGATTCCTCAAAGTTTTGTTCAATACCTGAGGCATCCACACTACTGCAGCCAGCAGGTGGGCAACCGATGCAAGTGTGAATTACAACATTGACCTTTCTTTCGTATGTCCTCGTTTCCAACAATTTGTTCGTTTCTATTGTTCCTAATCTGTATAGAGTGTTAGTTTGATTCGAGAGTCACCTTAGCCTGTGTAAAAAGCAACGTATATTTTCAGGGATAGAAGATTTTGCTCCAAGTTTTTTAAACGAATACTTTTTTCACAGGACTGTTCGGATTGGCTTGCAGTACATTTGCTGGATGATGTATCTTGTTCGAAACTTGGTTCCGTCTCCTCCACATCAAACACCACTACCACCACAACTACCTTGACTTCGGACTCACTGGACCAAACGGCCGATCGATTTCTGCGTGGGTTGGCCATGGCCAACTTGCTTGCGCTAACATTGCATTTCTATCGACCGGAATCGGCTCCTGTCGAAGGCAAGTCCTCTGTCATGTCACATGCAGCGTCTGCAGGGCACTGCTCACAGTCCACCTCTGTGGGTCGGTAGCAATAACTGTGAATTAAAACGACCTTTCCGAAAAACCATGCCCCGTGGTGTTCTGTGTGTGTGTGTTTACCTAACCAGTTGGCAGTGCTAAAATGTTTGCTAACTGATTTATCTCAAAATAGCGTTGTTGCAAGTTTCCGGGACGTATTGGTTCCGATTTGAAACTAAGATTACTGACAGTTATCTTCATATGAATTATGTGAACCGTTATTCATGACCGAGTTGTGTATTAGGCCCCAAATCATGGCACCTTTCGGCTAAAGGTGGTATGCGGAAGCCATGGTCTCAGTTGTCCTAGTCATCTGGAGCCAGCATCACATACTGGACAACGCTTGACTCTTAGACCATCATAGAATTCGAAGCGACTGAGCATATTCGTTTGTCAATTTTTATCTCTACGTGTATACCGCATTAACAGCATTTACTGGAAATGAAACATAACAAACATCTATTAAAAGTAGTAGTTTTCCCCCCATTGGAATGAATTAACTTTTTCGAATGTCAAATGTTTTTCTAATTACAGTGATCGCTGACTAGCGTTGTAAGCCAAGAGCGTGGGTGGCCTAAGAGTTGGTTATTCGGAAAACCAGTCCATGGGCTATACGCTTCAATAGGTCCACAAACAAAAACACTCATCTGCGTACGACACTGGTCTCAGAACGTCACATTTGCCACGGACGCCAGTTCTCAGTTCCTTTACTTAGCAATAAATATTTCATGCGATGCTGCACTCCATTGTTCCGTCTTGTATTTTTCCCACAGCCATTCCCATTCCATTACTGAATAGTAGTGGTGTGAGTAGCATAGTGCGATTGCTCTTCATCCGAAAAAGAGATCGAGGATGCTGGATGTTTCGGGAAATTTTTCGCCCAAATTATACTGCAGCATTTGCGTCAGTACTGCTCAGGCTGTTCCGAAGGGACAAAACTGTGGGTGTTCCATCACTACTAACTAGTATGTTCGCTCACAAGTGCAGTGTGACTAATGCGTGACAAATCTTTGGGATTTAGGTTATCCACATAGTTCCAGTGTGACATTTTTGGAAGCGTCCCTCTAGGAGAAAGTAGTATTCTCTTTCCCAGTCTAGAATAGGGGGATTTTTCGGTTGCATTCATGCCTGTCAGATCACAGAAGCTCCCGAACAAAATTTCATTTTGTCTTAAATGCACAGTGTATGAGAGGTTTTGTCGTACGTCATTTGGCCAAGTACTCCTAACCAGTTCATCTCTGGACGATTCGTCCTATAGTCACTTAGGCCAAGAGATGGTTTACGGAGGACGATTCATTTCGAAGGTAATCCGTGCAGAATTTGGTAATGACTGGAAGGAGCTCTGGGATCTTTTGACGTGCTGTGAAATACACGTGCATGCGAGAATTTTTTGGACAAAATCTGGTTATTACCGTGCTCAAACGTCTTCCATGTGGACCCCTGACGAGTAATGGAGGATATGGTTAATTTCAAGTTGAGCAAGACTCACATTTGACCACAGTCAGATGGGGTTGGCGGATAACGTCTTTCAGAAAAGAACACTAGACTCCAGTTTCTCTCTTGTTAGAACTCGTCAGCTTGTAGATATGAGGCAGAATTCAGTAGAATTCAATCTGAGTCCCATGTGTTTACCGTTTAGTTAATTTTTCTTATTCACTTCATGATTCAATATCTAACATGATGTCGTGCGAGCACGGTCAGAAGTTCATAACACCCGCGTCTCCAGATTCCTTTTGTTGGAGTGCCGACCACTCGCTAACATGGCCAGTTTAAATGTGTGTGTATGTTACAACAGTATCTTCTCAAAACTACGTCCCCAATACATTGTTTTTCAATCCACTTACTGACACTGACTAACTTCGCCAGTGAGGTTGCACGCTGTGATTGCTGTTAATACAAGGGACGACATGTGTCTCAGAATGTCACACCTCCCGGTCTTATTCCTTCGGGTTTACACTGGATACGTGGTGTGTTGGTGGAATTGCAATTGGTGCAGCGCAAGCCAATTGCAGTGATGGTTAAGCGCAGGCGTCCTTTGGCTTCGGTCACTGTGACAGGCTAATCCGAATCGGATGCCGCCAACCGTGGTCGGAAGGGATTTGTCTCGAGGTGAATTATCCTGCGACTGAAGTGCCTCGGATATTAATTGTCCCCGGACTAATTGTCCCGTGACGAAACGTTCACGGGAGTGAATGTCACAAAAATGAGCATTTCCTAAGTGAATTTTCATGAAATAAATTGGCGAGGATACGTCAGTCGGAATTAACTGAGGTCAAGAGCAACCGGGGGAAATCGCATCCCTAACCTATTGTTATCGGTATTACTACAGTCATTACAGACAGCTATAGACCACTACACCTCGAAAGACCCTAGCTTAGAAATAATATGATTGAAAATAAGTCATGATGACACACGTGAGTCTAACCATTAACCTTTGATGGACTTCATAGTTTCTAGTGGGGTTCACAAAATTTAGTCAGAAAACGTTAATGCATAAGAAGTCTCACTTAAGCTGCAAGCAGGTCGTTTCGTGGCATTCTGCAAACGAAGATCGACACGTTAGTTTCTTTCATAGCTTAATTCGTTTGTCCATCGGTTGAACGGTCAGTTTACCATTCTGTAGGACTCATAAACAGAATGCAAAATATGTGTAAAAAAGTATTCCATGCAACACATATAAAGTGAAGTACTGGGGTTCGTGAGGATATATAATATCATATTTAAGTTTCTAGCGCACATTACAAACAACTCGTTCCACCTAGTGTGGTGGATACTCAGGCCGGAGGTGTGGGTATTCCAACACTCGGCGGAATACCTCAACGCGGCTGGGAGGCACGTCCAAAACCCCACAACGAGCGGATCGGGGACGGCGGGGGCGACCGGATGAGTCATCGCTCGATTGGATCGGACCAACGGGCGAGACATGGCAGGGAAAAGAGAAGGGACGGCGAAATCGGAGGCGCGATTATTCCAACATTCGCAGGAATATCGCGAAGCGGTCGTGGGCTACGCTCAGAGGCCAGTGGAGATAGATGGAGAACAAGTGCAACCGGACGAGTCATCGCTCAACGAAATCGGACCAACAGGCGAAGAATGGCAGGCAGAAAACCCCCGATAGACAGCGCCGATAACGCACATAAACCGGGCAGAAGTGCACACGATGCGTGAGCGGAAAACTGGGGGTGTTGTGGTCCGAAATGATGACTAATAAACGCGAGCGCGCGTGTGTCATGAGGACTAGCGTATTGGGCAATAAATACTGTGCTTTATTGGACGCCTTCTCTCTACGCTTGGTTGCCATGCTAATGGAAAATATGCCGTTGGTTTTTTGGTAATCAACCTACAAACTCTTCGGCTTTTGATCGTTATCGGTGAATATTCCGTTTTTGATCAAAGGATTTTCGGGTGGTTGAGGATATTCTGATATCCGGGTTGAAGTTGAACTTCGTGTGAGGCATTTCGTTTCCCCTGACCTTTCCGTGGTTCAGTGTCCAACGTGAACAACAACCGACCATTCTACCATGTTGATTTTGAACACTACAGGTTACACAGCGTAATCCGTGCAGTTACCAGTGAAGTTCGTTACAATACATAGCTCTTCAATGTTACGTTTGTTTGAGCCAAACCTGTGGACAGCCAGCTCAAATGATTGCGTACAAGCATTGACGATTATTGGAAGTTTGAAGACAGAAAGTTCCAAAATATGTTACTACTTTATACAGTGCAGCAATATTTCACTCGTCCGAAGTCGGGTGTTCGTTACGACTAGGATTTCTTCATTCATTTGTTTCGCCTCAACTCTTCTACACTTTGAAAATAAACAACACTTGTTTGCACGTTTTTTGGACTTTCTTTCTGGACTGATTTCTCCAGTGATTTGCGTCATGTCCACTTCACACCAAATGGCTTAATACGTGGAAAATAGAGACGTGCGGTAATCAATTACCCTGTTTTTTTACTATAAATATTCGATTGATTAGAGAAATTTTGATTTGATTGTTCTGTATGCATTTCAGTGCATTGTATGAACGATAGAGAGAAAACGAACAGTCACACAGTCCAGAATCAGCAGGACATATTAGGTTGGTACCACTGCAGTGTGTCAGAGACGCAGTTGAGGATAAACCCAATAGACTAGACCTCTCCTGTGCACTGTACATATACCGTATCGTGAACGAACATCTGGAACAGATTGGCTCCTTTTTATTGGAGTATGTCTTCAGGACCATAAGTTGGTCAGGTAAAAATACGGAACGATCATTCGTGCGCCATAAGAATCTAACCTCTATGTTTTCTCTGGCAGAGTGTGATTGTGGAATCGGATGTGATTAATATAAAGTCATTTACACAGAACTCAGTAAGCAACTGAATATGTATGTTGATAAACACAAGTGACACGCACTGCTCCCTGTAAAGTTGCACAGCGGTTCCACAGACCAGAGGAGGATTCGATTATTACGCCCCATACATTGTAGGGGGATTCCCAGGGAGTCTTATTTAGGTCGCGGTGATTCATGAAGTCATACCTTTCAATGCAGAATGATGCATTGTTGAACCTCGTGCTGTTCACATCCAAAGCGCATATCAGTCACAGTGCTGTGTTATGGACTGATCAGTAAGATTCACTCAAGCTCAATGCATTTCGGATTTGGCCAGTTATCACAGTACAACACATGTTGATCTAACCACCGTTAACCCCATGCGATCTCTGTTTCCCCGTTACTCTTATTTCGAATGCAACATTCTTGATCAAGGCCACTCGAAATGGCTGGAACTTAGAGTGGAAGAATTTGTTCGTAGCGTCTCATTTGTCTCATTTTTGTCCACTTTTCCAAACACTGTTGCTCATCAATATACTGAACCCATAAGTGCCAAGATGAAACTCACTTTCCGAAAATATTTTTCAGACTTTTACTTTAATTTTGGCTCCGGTGGTGAAATTGAACTGAATTCTGCACAACACAATGCAAGAACTGTGGTTCATATATGCCGCGTCCACCCACAACTACACGGTTTTCTTTGCCTGATACCCGAAGCTTTCAGTGGAATCAATTCAAGGTTGGACAACTCCATGCATACTGTCCCCGATTCACACTACGTAGACATGCTAGGGTTCTGCTCACAAGGACTGGCTCGTTTGCCGGCGCATCGAAGACTTCAGAATGCGGCTATAGCTGCTGAGCTGTTTTTCTGGTTAACGAGTGAAGCTCCGGACAGACAAATTCCGCCAATTTGTCAAACATGTTCATTCAACTACCACGCGGGATCAGAATTCAGTGATTCAGCCTTAGACACCTTGAGTCCTAACAGTGAGTATAAATAACCTGACAGTCGTGGGATGTAATCATTTTCATGTACGGTGGTAGCATGTAACTCAAGTGCGTGGATGACCTGATTGTTTTTCTATGGTGCATAATTGGATAGACTGATAGTTGGCAAATCTCCACTCGAACCGTGGTTATATTTACCCCCGACTTAATTGTTTACTCAGTTTTGCAATACTTTGTCTTTGGATACGGGTAGACTTTATCCGTGTTTTAAGGGATTTCTGGGGCAGAAAACCACATCGTGTCTGTTGGTCTATTGAACGACAGAGTGTTTTCGAATTTCATGACCATTCAGAAAGAAGTGAATCGCTACATTTAGGTTGGGTAGAAGCCTTTCTTGGGTTTACTGGGAGCCCGATACTACTCATTTTGCATGAGTTAGGCGCGTTAATCCCTGTTCCATTCATCACGCATTAGAAACACGATGGACACATCATACCCGTCGATTATGCTTAACGTATGGTGACTTACTGCACACCAATTTCGTTCATTGCACAAAGCAAGAAGATTTAAAATAGTTAGAGAGGGCGCACACTGAACGGTGAACGTTTTAATTTCATGCTTCGATTCCACACTGGGATCCGTGATAGAACACACGAAGGAGTCTCGGAATGATACTATTCTGCCAACCAATCTGTTCACCAGTCGATTTGTCTTTTCTCGTCTTTCGTTTCAGCGTCAAAATCATTGACACAATGGTTGTCTATATCCACGTTCCGATTGAAGGAGTTTTACGAATAAAGTGCTTCCAGGACAAGCCGTTCCTCTCTAATTTATACTAGCGCTGCCATTTCCGTGTGATCCTCGTTAACCTCGTGATCTATGTCTTCTAAACGATGTTTTAGTTGTGATCTAGGGTCAGCTCATCGCATGGTTGTTTTGTGTTCGTACGTTCTTATAGCTCTCTGTTCCGTAAAGTGTTGATCATACCAGAGACAAGAAGTCGCTTAGTCTATGCCAGATTGTCCGTGTGGTTTCACATGATCTTTGTTGTTCACGAAAACTGAATGGTGTTGAGTTCGAATTGCGTAATAATTCGGTGCCTGGCGGTTGAAGTATCTATTTGTGTTTCTCCAGGTGCGTCGTGAATATCTGACAGTTATTCGCCTTTTGTGTCGTGAATGTTCGGATCTTTTGAACTCTCTGATTGAGGTCTTTGTGAAATTGCTGAGATACTCATTGTGGTTGAAGAGTTTAAAGAGATTTCCTCATTCTTATCTCCTACGTTCTAGGGAACTACAGTTCGTATCTGTATATCGAAACAGTTTTCGTGTGTGGCTTTCAAGGTGGTAGGCTAGATGGCTGCTGTTTAGTTTGAGAATGACGTCAGCTGTTATCGGTTTACGATAGGTAGCAGTTTCAAGTTTGCCTTCAGGCCTTATTCTCGACACATCGAAAAACGGTAAACGTAAATTTCCCCTTCTTCCCATTTAAATGTTATCACATCTACTGTGGTATCCAGACACCTGTGAGACTGTTGAGACTCAGTTTGAGGTAGAGGAAATGTGTTGTCCATATATCGAAGTCGCGTTTGAAGTTTGGATGTCCAGAAAGCTTCAGATTCAAAGTGTTTTTTACCGGCATCTTCAAGCATTCCCGATAAAGGCGAGTCCATTGATCTGTCTCACTTCTGTAGGTAGACTCGACCGGTAACTTGTAGGCAAGTCTCCATGCGGAACTAAGCCGACTGAACCAATTCTTCTAGAGAGAAATTCGTCTCACTACAGAGTCCGTTGTCTCCACTTACCATGGATTTCATCGGTATGTTAGTGAACAGTGGTGTTACATCGAAGGAAACCCATGAGCCTCGTTACAGTTTCAGGCCCAAAATATGTCTCAGATATTCGGCTGAACCGTTCATGTCATGATTAACTCGAAACAAACATGGTCGGATGCATATATATATATATATATATATATATATATATATATATATAGCCCGCCTACGTACATTGCTGGGCAAAGGCGAACAGGGGCAGTTGTTAGTACCTAACCCATGATAATTGCCCGTGAAACTTTTTATTCCCAGTTCCATGACTTCAATCTACCTTATTACATCGAATCTCCGTATCAAACGTGAAATGACACTTACTGTGTATCTATGATTTTGTTGCTTTTCGAATTTCACACTAATCTACACGCTCCTGAAGGTATGTCCTGATTGGAAATCATCTTTCTGAAGCACCAGCTATGTGCGGGTACAGTCTGATCCAGGATTCCTGTATTCGTGCCGCAAGATTAGATCTGTGGTGTGACAGTTTCCACGTGCGCAGTTCGCGAACCACTTGCTCCGGTGAACCTGCTAAGCTCGGTGGGCTTCCATTAGTTAGACACAGTTGACCAACATACGAATTATTTTGTTCCATCTCAATTATTTAACCCGGTTGCAATGAGGTCGTGTTAATCATTTATCAAAACACATTTTGCTTTTCAAGTTGACCGTCACTCACGTTTGATTGCAGCCTTCGCATTCTGAAAGACTGTCCAGCCAGCCTCCTTCGAAAAGAAGCACTAGACTCGAGTTTCTTTCTAATTAGAGCTCATCAGTAGTGCATATCCTTGCCACGGCCGGGATTTGAACTCTGGTCATTCCAATCATGAGGCAACCGTGTTGACATTTTGCTTTGTTTATTTGTTTTTCCCATAACTTTTTGGTCGTCACTTAGATTTTTAACCGTACCGAATAAAGACGCTAATTAATAAGAAACAGTCTGATCGTCGAAACTTTACTCTCCTGGGTTATATTGTGTAGGACAAACAGATGTGGTTCAATGAGACATGCTAATCATATGCAGTCATATTGAAAATTTCACGACCTAACTCTGAATTAAACACTTAGATTTCGAAGAAGACTGATTTGGATACTGAACCATGACTAGTATTGTTCACTATGATACACAGTAAAGTCACTAATACCTAACTGTTATGTGTCTTCTTTCATCACATTCGTTTCCAATATTCTCGAGATTTATTATGAATGTGAATATGTCAGCATTTTCCGCACGTCTGATCTGGTGTTCGCAGGCGCTGGATATTTCAGTTGTTTCAAGTAAACAATACGCGACTGCCTGTTTTCATTTGTGTGCTCTCACATCTACACTTCTCCCTCTCATGAAACCAGCACAAGAACAACAAGTCTGTATCATCTCACCTCCAACGAACAGAACACTGAAAGTATCGCGACCCGTAAAGACGGAAAAACCGTCGCTCCTGGGCTGTAACCAACCGATTCTTCCCGGCACGTCTGGAAGTGACCATAGTCATTCTTCAGTCGATGGAAAAGGTACCTACCGTTTAGATGGCACAGTCACATCTGGTGGAATCAACTCGACAAGTGGTGTGAGTGTACAGGAATTAACCTCTACACAAAGAAAGAATAATCAGGAACGTCTGACCGAGGTCTTGAAAGATGGAGGGCTTGTTGAATCTATCGATGGTGGTGTGTACATACGTGATTTGAAAGCAGCACGTTCCATGGTTCAAGACGATCATATTGTGTCGTTGAACAGTGCTCAACAAAGTGTCGCAAGGTGATTCTTCTTTCCGTCTTATAATAGAGGCAGGACTTTAAAGAAAAAGTAGAGTATTACACGGTTAATATGTTAACTGAACTCATGGGAGTATTAGGTTGTGTGGTTTTTGACACCGAGTGTTTACAGACGGTGATTATTCCACTGCGTTTGCTCACTGTCGAATCTGTGACCAAATATTCTTTTTCACCCTGACTCGCTCTCTTCAGGCAGGAACTATCCAAGTCAGTAAGCTTCAAAAACTTAGTTCGTTTTCCAGTCAATTACAGCAAATCCAACAAATGATAGCTTTTGTTTAGTCCGTTTTTATATTAATATTTTCAGCAGCATCAGGCTATTACTTTGAATACGAAGGAGTACTGCAACCGTTCAATCAACTTACTGATGCAAGGAACAGTTAATTCCAAGTTGTTTAGTGCAGCTTTTCAACACTCACTAAATGGTATCAGATTGGGTGCAACCGTGGGTCAACTGGATGATGATGATGATGATGAGGTTCTTTGAAGATTTCACAAAATTACGCCTTGCTGCAATTGAGGAGCCGATCGTGCATCATCAAAGTAGACGGGGGCATCCGTGCAACATTGGTCTAACAGATGGAAGTGTAAGTTAAGCCGTATTATTTCAGAGAAAGTTGAGGCAATAGCGTCAAGTAACACATGGGAGTTGAAGCTAGTGTCATGGTATAGGATGACGCGACTGTTTGTTACGCCTTCGATGTGTTTGAGAAACTCGGCCACAGCTGATCGTCTTATGCGCAGCACACATTTGTTACGGAAATAATGGTAGTCGGAAATATTATTATCAAACCATCAAATTTTCGGTGGTCGCAACCCTTCACATGTAGCTATTTGATGAACAATCAAAGGGATAATGATTGACCTCAATTTCGATTTCAAGTGCATTGGCCATTTCCCAAATAAATAACCTATTTCGTTCATTTCAGTACGGATTTGCTGCAAATGATGTTTCAAAAACAGCCCACTGAACCGAAGGATCGCCGATACAATCTTGTAAGTGAAGGTTATTTCGCACGGTTACAATAAAGGTGTTGGGTTTAGATGTCACGTCATTTGTCAGGTCAGGAAACATACGTTACCGAATAAAGTAGAACCTGAAAGATAAAATTTGCCCTTTTTCGTGAAGACTAAATGTAAGATAATTCTTACATTGATGGTAATAACAGTATGTCACGGACGATCTACCCATCCTACGGTAACCTTCGTGCTATTGAAATCCAATAGAAACTATCGCTGTCAGCCTCTCTCACACTTAGACGCAATCGGAAGAATATGTACTTACATTAGTTAAATTGCCAGTAGTGGTTTCTGCAATGTCTTAAAATAAACGCGTTCCAGATGTTTACAAATGTTAAACCGTTCAGAAAGGAAAGTTTTCGATCGACCTGCCTCGAAGTGAAACGTCACACATGACATAAGAACTGAATGGAGCTTCTAAATTTGTGAATCCCAAACTTTATAGGTTTCTCCTTCAAATGTGAAAATTCTGCTTATATTTATAGGTACATAGTTTGTAAAGAAGTGGGAAAGTCTTTCATATACGTCTATCTGCTTTTGTTTGTCAGAAATAAATTGTGACGAAAATTTACTGAATGTACAACGTGAATTTGTACAAGCAAACGGAAATTTGGAGAGTAGCCTGCAAGCAGTTTAATGAGCGTCGAACAATGTAACATACTGAAGGAACGTTCAAACGAGCAGAAACATTCGGTGACGGGTGGAAATAGATTAGGTAAATGGTTAAAACACATGTCACCGATGTTTGTGTCGATCATTCAAAAACGTATATCTCCTAACGGATTCACTTGTGACCACAGAGTGGGAGATGTTTCTGATGCAAACGGCGTGCGCCTTAGATACTGCTACTAACTGCCAAATCTGCTTTCCCTAGCTGTTGTAATCCGTTTATTCCCAGCTACTAGCAGTTAGCCTACAATCTAACTGGTTGACCGACTTCAACCTAGAAGGAAAGGATATGAAGAACAGTTAATGCAAAATAATTCACCTGCCTCCTTCGGACTTCATTGAATAGGTTCATCTTATCTCATTTTAGACCTTTGTGAATTTGTTTTTGTGTTTCATAAGGAAATCAGGGTGAATCAGATGCCCACTTAGGAGGTTACGAAAACCTGACCGAAGTATTCTTGAACTAACTGCTCCACGGTAGAGTTTTGTGGCCATTCCAACCACCTATCTCAATTCATGAATAGACTTTATCAATTTGTCATTTAGTTTCCATGTGTTAACTAACTATCAGTTAGTGAATGACAATAACTAAGCGACATGAAGGCCCGTGAAGGCACAGACCTACATCAACCACTTTGAATATTACCTTGTCTTGTATCTTCATCACCTCGCCAGTGATCACGAGAAAGCCCGATGAAATTGACGTGAATGGTATTAATTGAATGGGTCAAAACTGGATTGTTTCTCAACTTCATTAGTCTAATGAACCTGGTGAACTGATTCCCGTGGATGCGTTCTCACTGCGTCTACGTGACTGATATCCTACTGGACTTCAGTTAACTCATACAATAAATTATTTTTGAGAAAACATTTATGGCAGCCAATAACGAGATTGACGAGTAGTGGTTTTTCTGGAAATAGCATTGCTTGAAAAGAAGGACATTCCAAGCATCGACGTTGCAAGACAGTTGTAAGAAACTGCGCTCGTAAAATGTTTTTTATGGCTCGCTGTACGATGTGTTCTTCCTTTGAGAGCGCATATTTTACAAGTTGCCTAGGACGTTCGTGTTATTGTTGATAGCAAATAATTACGGTTCCGGTTCTTGTTACATTGTCTCAGATTGCGTGAGTGGCTGGTTTGTGGGAACTAGAACGTTTGCCTCATGCTTTTCATTCAAAAATTACTGTTTCTTCAGAATTTACGGATCGCCTTGCCAAAAGACTGTATACTTTATGGGTTGAATGTAAACTGATTAAATAGAGGTCGAGGGATTTTTGCAATTCACCCCTGACATACGGTCTGAACCTCAACAGAGTGACAGAAATGACATTTGTTATTGTAAAACCAATTAGATAGTGACATCGGCTGTGTGGAGGTACCTCAGACTGTCTGTAAAGAGGTCATAACACCTGTATCGCGTACATGAGACCGTTATCTGTGAGTGACAAAATCCTTGCTATAAGACAGTTGGTCATTGTGTGGGACATCAGTCAAATTACAGTAGGAACTGTGTTCATTGTTTCCACGCTGTTGTGTTAGTTTTGAGTCCAAAATCTCTAAAGAGGCTCCATTATAGCAGACAAAAAAATGATCCCTTCAGGGGAATAACTTTTATTCGGTGAAGCTCCGAAGGGACCGTCGACTATTGAATTGTGACCATGGTATTATTCCCAAGTGGCTATTTTTATTCAATGCTCATAACGTATTTCGCAAAAAATATCCCAGATGATCTTCTACCTGACGCACTTCCACAACTTTTGCCCCGTTTCATTCCTCAACCTATCAAAAAGTGCAAACCAATGTTTGATTCACCAAAAGGTCCTCCTGTTGTCGGATTGGAACCAAACGCGACCACCAACAATCAGTGTGTTTCTTCCTGCAAAGGGACTCATTGTTCAGAACAGTTAACCAGTCCAACAGTGGAACAAACACAAATCTCTGTACCTTTTTCGGCAGGTTCACAAGTTAGCAGACAAAATAAAAAGCCGCATTTTCAACCAGAATCTGTTTCTTCTCAGATGCTTAATTGTGAGAGCATACATCCTGCTGTTGCTTATGAGAAACGAGAACGAATGTGGAACAGACGTGCAGTCTACAGACAACCATGGAATACTCGTGCAATGGATGATCATGCAGTTAGTGCACGGACAAGCAGGAGCCAAATGGCTCAGGCTGGCGGTCAGATGCTACAAAAAGGTTCTGATTCATCGGCGGACAATGTCATTAAACAAAGTGTGATAACATATGCAACTCCCAATTTCAGATCTCGGCTACAAAAGAAAGTTTACTCAAGCAGTGATAGTATAACGGACGATGGGGATGAGAACCTACAGTTGTCTGATGAAAACCCAGATTCTGGCAGAAATCTCAAATTTATTCGAAATTGTAACACATCTAGCTATTCTACCTGCTGTACAAACAGGAGATCAAGAAAAGTGACCAGTTTTGAAGATCAAGCAGGTTTTCGTCATCGAAAATTTCGCTCACGATCTCACTATGAACCTAACTGTGGGACATTCTATTTACCGAATGCAGCGTTTTATCCACAGTACACTATGGATCCTAATCTAGTGCAGGTTGTCTATCCAGTTCAGTCAAGATCAGTATCAGGATGCCAAATTCCTTCAAGACCTATGTGTCCACCTTCACAATCTACATGGATTCCTTCGCCAATGGTTTCGTCTTTGTTCGGACAGAACGGTCCGTACTCTACCCTTAGCCCGCATTGCGTGTCCACCGCCTATGAAATGCCCGACACAACAATGACTCCTGGAAATACAGTTCACCATCAAGTGTGTACGATGCCTGAAACGTTAGATCGGCCTCAAGCAGCCCCACCAACTTACCATCCACATTTATCCGCTGAGGAACAAAATGAGATTGCTGGCGGAACTGAACATCCTGAGGTAACTTTTGTATTTTCTACCGACAAATGAACGACACAAATAACGATATGTATACATGACACATGTATAAAATTTTACGCAAACATATACGTTACTGATGACATTCATGCTCAGCTTAGGCTGTCACGAATACCGATGCCAGCGGACGCACAAGACTCATGCCCCGCAATTTCCGAATCCATCCAGACACCCACTATCCTATACCTACCCGGAACTGCGCGAACGGCAGTCTGTGTAGCACAGTCAGCACAGGGTGGTGAAAGAGGCAAGTGCCAGACCACATTAACCCTCTTTTCAGCCTACAAGAAATTTGAGTCTCTTATAAGTAAAGTGTCATGAAAACCTAGGACACCAGTGAGCAGTATGCACGCAGTTAGACAGGTCAGGTCAAACAGAGCTATTGCTAGATTCCGAGTTGGGTATCACTCACATTTGATCACAGTCTTCGCATTCGGACAGACTTTCCTGTCAGCCTTTCGCGAATAGAAACACTAGACTCGAGTTTCGTTCTCTTTAAAACTCATCAGTGGTGTGTACCCTTGCCACGTCCGAAATTAGAACTCCGGCTATTCTTTCATGATTTCAACCTGTCTCGGAAGGCCTAATCGTGGCGTTATCATTTGCAGTTAACAGGACGGTTACTCCCTCCTCTAGATACGATCAGGTAACATGATCATTACCCACAGGCGAAAGTGGTTGAGCACTCAGATTCGATATTTGAGCCGCGGCTAACGTGAGGTCAGTGGCTCAGTGGTCAACATGACTGTCTCGGAGTTCTAATCTTGGCCGTGGCGTGGATATACACTACTGACGAGTTCTATTGAGAAAAAACTCAAGTCTACCGTTTCCTTTCGGAATAGGCTGGCTGGAAAATTTATCTGAACTCAAATACTGCGATCGAACGTGAGTGGTGTTCATTTTTAAACTAACCAAATCCTCGACTACTCTTCAGTATTACTCGATTACCCGAAACCACTAAAAATTATCATCAAAACAATGTCCTCCTTATAAAGAGTGGTATTTTTTGGTGCAAAATCTTAAAAACAGCTATTAAGATGGAAGGATGTCTTGGTAAAATTTTTAATTTTAAAACCAAGGCCTAACAACGTATGGGATAACTTTGTATGTACGCGCAGGACGACAAATGGTTTTTCGTCAGGTTATAGTTTCCCCCCAACCAGTCGCACACAACTTTGAAACCGCTTCACAGCATCATTTCTCTGTTTAATCGCAGATGAAACACTTAGTTCCACGTTGTCTTCACTTATTGTGCAAAACTTAGAAGGAGCCTTATGACGCTGGAGACACTCGGTTAACTAACGTTTCACTACATGGTCTGAAACAAATGCACCAGCTTAGCCACTCGGACGGGTTGTTTGCTTGTACACGGATATTTAGTCCATAAATAATAACCACAAATTTGGTACATCCTTATGATACACCGGCTCTCGGTTATCACGCTTTTCTGTCACACAAATTATGAATTAGTAGTGAATGTAAATGAGACATGTTTGCGCTAAATCGGCGCTTCGACGGGATTCGAACCGGCGACAGAAACAGCACGCCAAAACAGGGCAAGCGCTCTAGCAGTTTAATTACGAAACCACTCTGTGAGTTCATAAATTTCACATTTGCACTCACTCACCCTCCAAGTCCATTTTCGTGTGGAATACACCAAATGGTCCTGCGGGCCGACTGCTCAAACAGGATCTCACGATAATTCACATTAGAATCCACCAATGCCACCGTTGGGCATTTGGGCCTCATCTAAATTAGGAAATCCGCCACAATGCTTATAAGAAATAGTAAGGACTTAAAATGTGGGTTAAACTCTAATTTCGGATTATTACAGGTAGATTAGAACTTGTATATGTGATGCGTCGAATCCAGATGTGATCATTGTTTGCTCCTACCCGATACTCGAAACAAGGCATGTTGTCATTGGACACGCGTTTGTGGGACTCAAGCCTAATTTGAGTCGAAACTTTCAAGAACTGTTCAAAATTCTCTTGTAACAGTTGTATAATGGAAGTTGGGATGAAATTATGAAAGTTATAGCCTATGCACGTGATAGTATACGACGTTATTTATAGCCCTAAAGGGCCCATTTGTGTACGTGTCTTATGTTGAATATCTGCAATAAACATCTATAACGGGAGTGTTTCCAGAAATACGGACCCATCGTGGACATGGCTTATGTGCCCTGCAACTGTATAGAACGTTCAGGTCCCACAGAACCAATACCTAATTAAAGGCCACTTTAGTAGAATTTATGGTGGCTATATTTATCAACAGCCCTTCAATGAAAACGACATTATCATTACGTCATCTGCAGTAACACAGCAGTGGTTGATTTTGTTGTCGTACAACAGTGTGGTAATGGAGACAGAACATATCCAGTTTAGAGACACAAGAATGGAAATGAATGTGACTTAATCGATTCTACCCAAATATTAAACTTTGGTCATAGTTATTTAAACGAAATATCGCCTCATCTGAAAAGGCACACAATAAAAATCCATTTTCGGCAAATTCTGAACCAATTTCTACACATTTTCATAAGTTGTTTACCGTCCACTTCCGCATGTGTCATTAAGCCACTATGCGGTTAAATTCGCGGTTGTACTGCAGTTTATATCGGAAAACACCAATTCAGTGTGTTGCCCGCCTACAGAATGGCATTTTCACCTGTACCTAGGCATGGCGTAATGAACTGCTTTCCTTGTGGTTGATCAGGAATATCTGACTTCACAATGCAGTAGCCGTGTTTTACACTTCTGGCCGCCTCTCTAAAGAAGAAAACGACGCGTGATCATTTCCTTCCACAATATTACACCGTGAATATCGACGAGACTAACCGACAATCAGTTGTGATCGCAGACGTGAAACGATGTATGTGCTCCGGCGCTAGTCCAGAGGGTGGCTTTCAGTGTATAAAATGAAACCAGATTTACGACAGCAATAACGCATCATCCGATGCCTATACTGCAACATGTCTGAATTGTTATCACTCTTTGGTCTCCCGTCCCGTTTTTTGTTAGCCCGATCCCATCGAATTTGGATCCTCTGTGGATAAATGTTTGGGGTCCGGTCAACCTGCATCAACACAACTTGTCCAACCTACCGAACCCAGTGACGCAAATGTTGACAACCAGGTCGACACAGCCCCATCGTCTAACAGGCAAGAAGTCAAAAGTCCCCAAGTGCACTCGTTTTTTATACCATTCGAGCAAAACCAAACAACTGACAAGTACAAACTGAACACCTTTCCTCGTCGTCGATCCTCCTCCTCCAGAAAATCAGTAAAACGTTCAAACAAACTCTCTACGCGAAACGAATCTAATGTTGAATCGGTTCAGCAGGTGACTTCCACTACCCAACCCTTTACCAGATCCTTTGAAACCAGCGGTACTGCGGTGATCTCACGCCCTCCTACTGAATCTTCGTCGGACCAACCGAAGACACTCGTGGGAAAGCAGAAGGTGTGTACTAAGTCATACTGGTACCTTGTGCCCTTCAGACTTTAAAGTGTATTTGTGACTACAAAAACAGTAATCGTTAATGGTGGTTACACATGACATCTGCCAATAGAACAATAACTTTTTGGGCAATAAGATGAGTAGTGTGACCCACCTCATTATAAGGTGACATCGCACAGTACCCTATGGAGAATTCTGGCACCACCACAACTGGGTTACTCTGTTCCACCAGAATACGGTTACGCCGTATTTATGTGGTACTTTGTTTCATTTGAAACTACCTCCCTTACAACGGCTACTTCCTAGTAACTGCCGCTCAACAATAGGTTATTCAGAATCACCAATTAACAAAGCGCGTTTGATTTTATAAATTATGCCGGTTTATGTTACAAATTTTCGTTTTAAAACACGTTGCTGCCGTTTATCAGGTAAATGTGCCATGCTACTTTATGAGACTACAAAATGACTTGGCGTCTTCAGTCGAAATGAGTTTTGCACAGCTCCTATAGATTATTGAGAATGTCCCTACTGATATGAAGGCCCCACTGAGTCTGTGATGTATGGGAAAACTAACTCGTGAACCGGTTAATGTATTAAATTGTAATCGATAAGTGGTGAAAGGCCACGCTACTGGCCATTAGACCCATGATAGCATTCCAGTTTACAGACCCTTATTCAACGATATACATCATGATAGTCTCCTCTATAAGAGAAGCCCTCGGAGAGACAACAGAGCGTTCCTATGTGAAATGGGTCCCTACTTAAGGGGGATGCAGTTCACATGAATAAACAAAGGGATATTAAAGTGGCACAGTTAACATAGAGACTCCCGTGTCCCTAATGGGGACCTATAGATTTTAACCGTGAAACAAAGTTCACCAGTGGTGCATTATTGTTGTGAGTGTTACCGATGTTTTCGAGTGAGAGCGAAAGACGGGTTGATATATATAGATATATATATATATGACGTAGTTCGGGAGCCACTTCTATGAGTCTTTCCCGGCGCAGTATAAACTTCGAGTTTGGACGAAACCGATTAACTTAATTCATCACAATTACTTGTCTATACGTCGTTTCCTTAACCTACCAGTCAGAAATGGACTTACGCTCGTTAAGTTCTTTATGAGTCAGCTTGGAAATTTTACAGCACATGTCAGTCACGGTAAGTAAAAAATCCATACCTGCATCCATCACACACTGCCGTAAACCTCTTGAAGGAAATAGCAGCACTCCAGCCACGGCCAGCAGCAACGCTGATTTTGTCCGGTGCACCCACCTCATCAGTCTCTTCACCTGCGTCATCACTGACGTTAACAAAGCTTGCAGTACGTTGCGTGCCACTGTCTATTAAAGGCACTTAAGTCATTAAATGACTTTAAGGTGGACACGCAGTTGCAAATGGTCCCATAAGCCCATGTGTATTTCAAATTGACTTATGGAAATACCACTAGCTAGTCAACAACACCTTGATAAACTACCTAGCATCTGCATTTATACATCATCATCATCATAGACAGCAATACATCAGTGGTTAACACTAATGCTTAACTGCCACACAACCATGAAGAAACAGCAAACCCTATATAGAAAGAGAGAAGGAAAAAGAAGGG
>QNGE01001101.1:107463-157042 GCA_008508345.1 Paragonimus westermani | reverse complement strand
TAACGCCTCTCCCCCTTCTTTGAATAGTGCTGGCACAAGGTTATCTGGACCAGCAGCCTTATTACGCTTGAGAACCGCAATGCAATTGCGGACCTCAGTTTCAGTGGGTGGTTCCAAGCCTACCGACCAGGGCACTACATTGCAAGTTTGTGGCGGCAACGCGGTGGAGGCAGGAGGCCAGTTAAATTGACCCTCAAAGTGTTCCGCCCACCGCTCTAACCTTCTGGAATTATTATAAATGAGTGTGCCATCTGTCTCGCTGATGGCTTCACTGACGGACGGTCGCCTGGGACCAGTGGCACGGATAAGCTTAAACAGTTTGCCAGTGTTTCCTGAGGCAAAAGCAGTCTCCATCTCCTTAACTTTTACCAATAACCAACAGGCAGTACTCTGTCCCAGACTTGTACAAACCACACCACCACGTTCAAAACAAAAATCTTTGTAACAGAATTAAAAAGCGGAACTCAGTTTTTCCATTCCCCATTTGGAGTGGACGCAACTTCCTCTAGGTAAGAAATTTGGTGCAGAGGGGTTTTCCTATACAGCATTTTACACCGTTCACTCATTCATGTTAGTTGAAATTGCTGGCAACAAGCAGCCGCTTTTGTTTTTCTCCGTGTGACTTTCTGGATAAGAGCTGTAGCGGACCGGCATCAACTGAGTCATCTTACACGCATTCATCATCATCATCATCATCATGATCATTTTCTTCTTCTTCAAGGAAGACAATGCATCAGAATTTCGCGCTGATTTTTAACCGTCATGCAACTGTGAGGAATAAAACACAAGGGCTACTCAAGAAAGTGGGGAGAGACATGACCACTAGAGTCGACTGTGCCTACTCTCAAACGTTCAAAATCAAGGTACCTACATGTTCTAAACAAACAAATTAGCCATAATTGAAAGTAAGACATCATCAGCAAAACGGATTCTTTACGGCTTAAATGCCCCGCTTCCTTAACTGCGTTTGCTTCACAGACAATTTGGCCAAACAACGACAACATACATGCAAAGAAGTACGATTAAGCACCATCTCACCTAACGTCTTCAACCACTGACCCTATGAGTAGCGACGGCTTCATCCGGTGGGACGAACCTGGCGTGCGATTACAAACTCCTTGATGAACAACTCCAGATGAATACACCAAATAATTACCTGTGTACCTCACACTTTATGCCGATCGTTCGAGGTATCGGCAAAGCGTGCTCGGTGTGAAAGGGAACTTGCCTTGTCTGTCAAATTCCGTGCAAACTTGAAGGTGAAACAAAGGGACTCATTCGGTACTCACTACCAAATACCCGCTTCCTAGTCTTCTCTTTGCTAACACGCTGGTGCGACCCTATGCGAACAGTCGAATGCAGATAACAGGGGATTACTTCCTACAGACGGTTCAAGCCTTCTACCCTGAGCGGTTGCAGAGTAGCCCAACACTCACAATCACTTCATATGTGCGATGCTTGAGCTTCAAATATGTGCTTATCAACCGTCAGAAGTGTCCCAGATAAGCTACTACCGTCCTACTCTTGGGAGTTAAAACTTCCACTTGACTATCCATACCTTCACAGTTGCTGATGTAAATTCCCAGTTACACAAACCAGTCAACAACCTTCATAACACCGTTACCCAACTTTGAATCCCCGTAATTATAACAGCCGTGCGTAATCACCTTACACTTTGGAGCGGCAGAGAGCATTACGAAGTATTTAACCGAGTAAGGATTAGCTTTTAGCATCGTTTGTGCTGCTTAAAAATTGCCAAACAAAATCCCGTTATATACGTAACCAAGATCAGCCACTTTTTCACCTGTTAGAACTCCTACCTCATCTTGCGGGTGCCACAGAAAAGCCCCCATTGTTTCGTCCTTGAAAAATTTACACAAAATTGGCTGGAGTGGGCAGGCTTGACACATACCCCTGTTGTTACTGAGCCTATGAGAGAGTTCACCGTAAACCCTAATGCGAGTCGAAGTATAGGAATACATTACCGAGAGTATGTTCGCATACTTAGTCGGTGTACCTGTGTTCCAATGATTCCAAAAGTGTTGATCGATTGGGTGCATCGAAAGGACACTTGCAGTTGAGAAGGAACGTCAGTCGTTGGCCGAGGGTAAGTAAGTTGGTAGTTCAGACTTTGACGAAGCGCGACTATCTGAGCAATCCAAAGTCGTCCTTGATGAAACCCTGTCTACTCCTTTCTAATATTCACCTCCACAGCTTCAGTAAATCAACGAGGTGTTATTATCGTCAAGACCCCAGTAATGTGTTATATCAGAGTATTTTCCGCATGGTTTCTGCGTGAGCCCCTGACATTTCTTGAACCTGAGAACTGCTACTGAGTGACTCCAGCAGAGAGAAATGGCTTGCGTCTTTGACACAAGTTGTGCCCGTGAAGTTAAGGCCTCTACTAACGCCTCCCAACCTTCTCTAAGAAACGCCGATACAAGCCTAGTGCTTCTAAGAGTCAAAACGCAATAGGGACATCATTTTTGGTGAGCGGTTTGTAAGTATATTCTTGACCAGGCCCATGGCTGACGCATTTCTGAGAATAAACCTGTTAATCCCGTCTTGTTCATGTCCACATTGATACCTGCGTTGACACATTTTATTTGACACTTTAAAGCGGTTCGACGATTCATGACCTTCCACCTCACATTCCACACGATAACGTCACCTAGGTAAACGGCCATGTTCATTCCTTGTGCACCCGACACATCTGGCAGGTCCAGTCCGTCCAGCCCGACCCCGACGTACAAGCTAAGCGGTACACAGTCCCACCGAATGGACTTTTGTCTCTGAAACCTGTACACCTTGACCTAGTACAGAAATTGCAAATCATAATGGAGACATACGGGAGCTTCAAACCAATACAAACATTCTATTGACGAAACCAGGTAAAGGATTCGGTAGTGTTTTACCAGATAAAGTCGATTGCGTTGACAAAATGTCATCTATACTCTTCGGTAGATCACAGTTTACTAAGACGGGATTTGATAGAAATAAAACGATAGTCATGGAGAAGGAACTATCCAAATTACTCTGCGGCATTAAAGAATCAAATATGATTGGCGCATCCATTTATCAGTGCATCAGAGTGACAGGAACCGTCATTGTTTGCCTCTGAGGTCTCTCTAAAGTTCACAAAGATGAAGTGCCTCCAAGACCATTTCACGCCATGTAGACTTCTCCCTATGATGCCTCAACTCAGTGGCAGATGGAGTCACTGGAACCAGTCGCACCGCAACTAACCCCATTCAATTTAAAAGATACTTTTGGTTTCGTTGAATTGGCTGATTCCGTGAGTATTGAGAATCACAAAACGGCCTCTTTAGACATACCCGTGTTGTTCACAAACATGCGGTTAAAAGAAACTACTGGTTATCTCTTCGTTTTTATTGCAATGGACAATTCAACGTCGGCACCCGCGTCACCAGACTGAAATAGCTAGGATTATTCTGTACCTCAAACGTCCAGTTTCAATTCACCAGAAAGCTCTATAGATACTGTGATAACATAGGAATGGGCTGTACGTTAGATCCGTTGCTCGCAGGCATATCCACGGCCAAAGGAGTGAGCTGTGTCACGTCGCCGATAACTGTCGTCTCTTCGGGCGCTACCTAGTCGATCTATTTTCTTTGTTAAACGATGGAGCTGATACGCGGTTTCTACTAACTGATTTCAATCGTGAACAGCTCCCGAAGTGGTTTGGCAACGGTTCGAGAGAACCCATTGCAAGTACGATCTTTCCCCACCTAATTGACACCGGTCATCAGATAGAGCCGGATAAAGCCTTCCGAATCCTCCACAAAGTTCGTCAAGCCCACTCCACGGTCCAGGCTGTTGCAATTAGACTCTACAATCGTTGTTGGTGTGTCCAAAAGCACTTCTTGGAAGCCCTTACTTGGCCAACTATTCCACAGCCACTTGAAACCCATGCAAGAGTGAAGCCCTTGACGCCGACGAACACATGTCTCACGACGGGTACGGGTGATAGTGTTATGCATCCAACAACACTCTCACCCTCCTTCTGTGGGCTGATCCACCCCAAGTCTAAGAGTTTAACGATCCACTCAAGGTGTTCCGAATTTTTCATTCATAATTCGCATGTACCGTACGTAATTGTCAAATCCCGATGAGAATTACCGAACACAGCTGTTCGCATAGTTGACTTCTTATGAATTCCTTAGGAATGTGGAAAAGATCAATGATTATTCCCACCTCAGCCTAATCAGCCGTCACATCCCGCAAGTTTCCAGTTTTTAAATTGCTGATTCTCAACCATCAGTCACTTCTATTGAACTTCCGGGATTTTGATAAGCCCATATATTTTGTTATCCATGTTCTGTTATTCACTTATATTTGATAAACTGCTATTTACGCCACATATATAAATATGTGTTTTTACTGCCGTTATTACCGTCTGCTTATTAGTAAGTTTTGCGTCATTGCGGTTTTATGCCTTCTGGCCTAGGTGTTTTGCAAATTTCTAACGGCAACATGGTGAAAGCAACAGACCAGTCAAATTGACTCTCAAAGTGTTTCGCTCAAAAATAAGCTGTTTCGAACTTATGAATAAATGTATACCGCTGACAAATTCATTGACAGACTTATGCCATGGACAAGTTAGTACGAATAGACTTGAAGAGTCTGTTAATATTTCTGGCAATGAAAGTAGTTTCCATTTTCTTAAGTTTTTCATCTAACGAAGTCTCATGATCAGCGACCAGGCTAAACCTCAACTGCGTACAAATATGCCTTTTAAGTTTGTTGTATGAACTGTCATTAGGAATGTTCCGCCTGACATTTGACAACCCCAGGGAATCCTCCCATACACCTTCTCCGTAGAAGTACTCTTTCTTTTCCAAGCGTGTTTCCAGATTTCCGGTGGTTATCATGTCTTCCTTAAAGATACGAAGTTAACTCCAACTTTCTTCCAATGAACTTGTTCGAAGCAAACTTTTCGCAAAACTGACAGTTAACTTTCTACCATCAGCATTACGACGACGTGGAATGCTGGCCTATTGAATCATCACTTCCTCGACCTCGCTGTCTAACGAACACGGTACAGAGCGATTTCTCCTAACTTTGCTTGATGTCATTAAAATCCGTGGACTTCAGAGTATGGGAATGCACCAAGGATAGACAGTGATTTCGCATGAGGATTTAGAACCAATCGCAGAGTTTGTTGCTTAACTCTGATTTTCCTCTACATCTTCCTCTCTTTCCGTATTTATTCTTTTTGTACAGATTTTTTATGGGCGTCTGATTCATAATTCATGCCTGTTTGTTTGGTGAACTTATGAGCATTTTGCAGTTTGTTATACAGAACATTCATCCTTCTGATATCGGGTGGCCATCACTTTGTATTTCTAACACCAAGTTGTCTGATGTGATTATTATCGAAGTACTGCAAGTTACTGATGAACGCGCTATGTGCGTTTTGTGACAACTGATTAAGTGAACGTCATCAACACTGGATCAGGATAACGCCTGAAGTCAGAGTGCACTCTTCAACAGAAACGAACAGGTATACTTTCGATTACTCGGCCGATGGAAGTGCATAAAACTGCCTGAATTCGTAGATCTTCAAGTAGATGAACTCGTTTCGTGTTATCTGTGACATACGCGATCAGCGCTGAGCGTCGCTGGTTCATTCACAGGTCACGGTCAGTTGGCATGATTCACATACCATTAAGTGTACTTGTCAGCCGGTTCATGACCAAATCTAGGATGGTCATCTGGCGACTACCATCTACACTTTCGCCACAAAGACAAGGAAACCAGTTAGTGTTGTGATCGGATTCTGACCTTAGGATTTACAAGTGCATTCATAAGTGCGTCTTCTGGGCCAGCTGTTTTGCCTGACGTGATAGTGATGTTTGTTTTCTAGTTACGGTCTCAGGAAGCCCATTCAGAGATGTCCATTTCAGTGGCACTATTATCTTGAAATACATGGTACCCATCGTAGGTGGATGTCTCGTCAAACGGCCAATTAGGTTCATCAGTGTGGTATGAAATTAGGCGGGACGAGTAGTTTGACCACAAAATAGGCTTTACCAAGTTGTACACCAAGTCCGCTGCTTATGTTTTCGGAGGTCCGGTCATTAGTAAAAGGCAACAAAATTAGACAGAATTCTATTCTGTTGTGTAGTTCAAGATATGTCTGTGGATGAACTGTTTTTTGGTAGCTGTTTCCAACCAGTACGCTGACTATAAGTAATACTTCCTCATCTGAAGTATTACTAGAACATATTATCATGATTCCGCTGAGGAGAAACCGGATGAGGTTGTTTTTTTCTTAGTGGTGAAAAACTGCAAAAGTCTCTACACTGTCCGGTTTAAGTTAGCTGAAGTCTAATTTGTCCTTGACTCTTCTCATTCATATGACAATGACAGAAAGATCAAAAGTGGTCACCAAACCTGGGTGACAAGCCATTGCAGAGGTACTCTGACTTTCGGAGACTTAAACGTGGCTCAGGCGAGATATATCACCTCATGTGAGGACGTAGGCACCTGCTGGCAACTGTACTAACAGAACAGTACGATCGAGGCAGACAAACCGCAATCGGCCGCATGTCAGTACCGTGTCTGGTCAAGATAAAGACGGACAGACGAAGTGGTCAGCTAAATGAGAAAATGTGTTAGCTAATAGCTTATAATGAGTCAACCAAACAATTCTCAGTGGAAACCAACTGCTAGATGCATACCATCTATCGGGTTCGGTTCACCAGTATTTTGTGAGAGGCATCTGTTGATGAATTGAATCAACCATCAGGTATAATTAAAATCAGATTCTTCCGCATATTTTTGTCCGTTTCATGAAGGCTTTCTGAACTATGATGCACTCCTCGTAAGCGTATAAATTGTCACCGTCCCAAATGACAGTGAACTGCGTCAAAACAAAGACCGATTCTCCGATTTTCCCCCAGTACAAGCCCATAACAGTCAACACATCCAAACTCCGTCAACCTAAATGAAGACATCTGTTGTCATTCTCTCTTTGGTACCGATTGCCCACGTAATCAGTTAAGAAGTTCCGTTATTCATCTAACAATTTCTCGTTTGATTCTTATTTGTACGTTCTGATTTTCATCGCATATGGATCAATTTGGTATTGGCACACACACGAGAAGAGAAGACGGCCCACTGCAAAGCAAAGAACCCTTCCGGAACACCTCAAATTGATATCAACACCCACAAAATCTATACTATGACATCCTGAGCTGGAAAGGGTATAGATGTCTCTTCTTTGACGTCACGTGAATGTAAATTTTCAATGACAAATTAAACTTCAGCTAACGTAAACCGGACAGTATAGGAACATTCGCAGTTTTGCACCATTAAGAAAAAAACGACCTCCTCTGGTTTCTCCTCAACAGAGTCATGAAAATATGTCCTAGCACTTGTCGAACTTCCATATCAGCAACTACGGAAAAACCACGGTTCATTCTTCTCTCTGCACCGTGTGATAGTAGTTTCATAGTCCATGAGGGTAAAGCGCACCAAAATCTTGGTAGTGGTAATTGTGGCCTTCGAATCAAAATCATCCATGTGCACATCTAATGCCTATTTATTTTGAATGAATGCTTGTCAATTGTGTGGTATCCTCAGTTTCACCGGGTATGATTCATCATCTGTTAACTGTTTGTTTATTGTTTGTTTGTTCTAACTTACTGCCCTTGGGTACAATTGAGGTACAATATTTCCTTGAATGGTGGGTAATTTTCTGTGGAAATTTGCTCTAGTTCTTACACTCGAGCTTTCGTCGATAAATCAGCAGTACCGTCTGAATTTGTATTCACTTTTCGCGAAGTGAATGTCCTTCCTCTGTGCATTCATGCCTAACAATCGTAAATGTGTTCTGATATGGTCGTTCATGTATACGATACCGTACTTTGTTTGTGTATTGTACGTTTTTTGAACCGTCATCAAATTTACAGAAAAAAAACAATTCTCCGGTCGTTCCTACATCTTGTCCCTCGGCCGTGAGCAGCTCCGATTCACCGAGACAAGCCTCCAAGCCGCACAGCACAGAAGAGAATGTTGTAGCTGACACGACAGGTAAGGTGGATGAGCGTGGCGAGAAGCGAAGAGCGGGAAAAGCTAAACGAGAAGCTATATTCCAAGTGAGTTCCGGCAGTGTTAAATTGTAAAGTGATATTTAACTGATAACAGGAAGGTTTGGTACGTTTCCGGAACGGGCTCACCCACTGACATTACACCAGCCCATTTAAAATTCGATCTGAATGACGAGTCATATACCACACCATAGACCTCTGTGTAAGCACGACAGATTCTTTTTTGAAAACCAATCCTATTGATGAGATCATGCTATAGACAAGTTAATTTCCGGTTGCGGTTTTTTCACTCTGGCTGGACAAGACTTAGATTGATAGTTAGGAACTTGAGTGCAATGACGTATTCTTCACTGTTCATTGAGTTGCTTTGTTGAACATATACTATAAGCTGTAGAGATTATGATAACAAGCTGGTTCTTCTGTGAGCTGGTTAAGCCACATGATCAACAAGACAATAAAACAGACAAATGGTACACTAATAGTCAGAGACGAGTGATGTTGGTTGGCACGTTTGAATCATATACGTCTTATGTGCCACCGATCGACTTTCAGTGACTTCCAGTAAAGTAATCCGAATATATTTTCATGTATTGTAACTCCATCCTATCTGTGTGCAGTAAATGATTAGAAGTTCAGTTCGAATGTCAGAAACGAGAAGTTTAAACTACGAAGCGAAATCGGTTATTCGTAACAAACTGCGAGGAGCAAACAATAGTTAATGCACACGTCGACCGAAACGACTGAATTATTCATCGGTACTACATTTAGTTATCCCACAACCACCATCCTCAGGGAACATGAGAAGTTTTGCTGTACAGAGTTGAATGCTACAACTAAAAACCACCATTTTAGTCTATTTTCTAAGTGCTGTCGTTTATTGACATCATTTAGAGTGGAAAAGGAACGATTTTGAAATCGACAGAAAGAAAAACGGATAAACTTTCACATATTTCTAAGCTTAGTGTTTTCTAACAAGTTGGAAAATCACTCAAAAAAGCGAACTTTTCAGAGTTATAAAACAGTTTTTAAATTTCCACAAACTGTGAATTAAAATGGTGTTGATAGCCTTCAACAGCTTACTTTAAGATATTCCACGTGCAATCTGCAGCTAAATTCAGCTGAATATATGCAACACAAGGTAGGATGAAAGGTTCAGTATCATCATCATCATTCTGGTCATTTCTTTCCTGCTCCTTGTCAACACTATCAGCACCACCTTCATTGATTACGAAAAAAACCAACGACAATAAAAACAACAATAACTGTAATTCTGGAACAGACACTGATGGTTATTCACCATAAATCCGCAGTTCCTGATATCACCACGTTTGAAATCGACACCTTTCAAATGGACACTTTTGCTGCATGTGAGATTTGGGCGGTTTTCATTGAATTGTTCACAGATTCGTTTGATCACCTGTTATTGGTTCACAGAGAACTCCGTTACACGATAACGATATTCACATCACTGGGCCAGATTAGTTAGCATTTCCTGTAGCTTTTGTAAACGGAGGTCAGGTAGGCCCCTGTGAACCAAACGTAGGAAGCCAACATGATTTACCGTACATAACTCACTGATGGATACTCTCACTACCGTTTGTCGAACCATCGATTGTTCATCTAACGCAGTACTTCAGTGAGCTGGTCGCTCAGCAGAGAACACAAGACGTAAAAGATGGTGAATTGAAATCTTTAATACATGATCCAATCCAATAAGTCTGTGAACGCTTATAATTTGTATGAGTGAAGTTGATCAGTTCACGCAGTGAAACGCAAGAAATTCCAACTTTTTAATGGGTGTCTAAGTGTCGTCACTCTGAATTGGTTTTGTTATTGGGCGAATATACAGTCTATATTTGTGAAGACTTCTATTTATAAGATATCCATTCGAAATCTAGGAAAACATAGTGAAAACACTTGAGTGTTTTGTCTAAGTTGTTTAGAATTGTTAGTCTTTACGAGCAGCAAGGCTTTGTGAACCTCTTGCCATACTCCCCAACACACAGCTTCCGACGAGTGCTACACAATGTGGTTAAAACATCGTGTCTTTTTCTAATTTGTTGATTTGTCCAATGTTTCGTTCCTAGTATAGAGATGGATATATCTGCACTAAAATTAATTGTAAGGCATCATTAATTTTTTACTTGGGATAAACTTTGACAGTGTTACACTGGCAAAAGGAAAGTTAGTTTTACAACTGGATAGGTTCAGTTGTTTATCAGACCCGTTTACTGATTCTTGTGTAACAATGGTTTGTTTATTAGGTATCACTAGAAAACGGGTTACAAGCAAGCTGACTTCTTGAGGTGCCTAAAATGTCCGGAATATGTGTTTTCACATTTCAAATAGTCTTCGACCAACTGTTTTTACAAAAACGTCAAACCTCGTGTCTTTT
This sequence comes from Paragonimus westermani, assembly GCA_008508345.1. Taxonomy (NCBI): domain Eukaryota; kingdom Metazoa; phylum Platyhelminthes; class Trematoda; order Plagiorchiida; family Troglotrematidae; genus Paragonimus; species Paragonimus westermani. The sequence continues at coordinate 146,572 of QNGE01001101.1, read as the reverse complement.
TTTTGAGGCGACTGGGCGATCTGAACACCATTCTCGGGCGAATGTGGCTGTGCCTTAACACAGGTAATATTTTGGTCGTCCCTTGTGATTCCAGTAGTGAACTGGCCAACAGAGTTGCGCTATAAGGTCGTGGCCGATATTCATATCCCCTATCATCAGCCAGAAAGTTCAGGTCCTGTGTCCTACTTGATGGTGTTCTTGAATAATATGCTACAACGCAAAAGAAAACGACACACACGCTCACTATTAAAGGCTGGAAGTGTGGTACGCCAGCTAGAAACGGGCGTTTTATGTGGAACGTTGTGGTGAATTGACGACAACGTTTGCAGAAGCAATTCTGTCGAGTAAGATATGGTATGCAGTTGGGATGGTGTAGTTGTACATATCCTGAGAGTTTTCAACAATAAGCAACTTTGAAGTTTTAGTGCCTTTTGAGAGTACACCGGTGTGAATAGTTCGTAAGATGCAGGATATGTGCAACATCCGATGCTCCTATTGCATACATCGCCCGGATGCTTTTCTAAACTTTTCACCCTATTCACTGAGACTAGGGCATCGTAAAAATTCACGATGTACAGCGCAGTGTCTTCTTCCAGTTACGTTTCCGGAAAGTTGGATGAGCTATTAACCGAATGTTTAGTTGTGATGATAAACTGGATTAAAGACCTCATGCCTGAAATTGTTTAATGGCTACAGTGCGCAGTGTCGTTGGGCATTAAATCGAATAGTGCATTTAGTTAAATTCATTCGTTGATCTCCTGATTATGTTCAACAGAATGACTGCCAGAATGACCCCTAAGGATGGCTGAATGCGAAATTCATCCATTTTCGCAATTGCATCAAAGTATAGGAAGTACGTCACACATTCCTCTCAGTTTGGCAGTTCACAAGCTTAGGTTTTCAAGTTTGTGTTTGTCAGTTTTTAGTAAGAGATCTGAGCCATAAAAAACCATTGACATCTGACCGTCACTTTCGAAGTTCACGCACAATGGGAGTAATATACTCATCTAAAAAATGTGATGAGAATCCGAGCTACCTACAACAACCAGTCTTTCCACTTTAAACTAAATTAACGAAGTCTGCTAGAACAACCAAGGTATATGATGATTAGGAAGAAACACACCGTTAAAAATTATTGATTTAAAAAGTGGGGCATGGAGGTCTCGATGAGATCTATTAAATTGAAACCAAAGCAGAAGTAAGCCGCTTGATGACCTTTTTAAAAGTTGCTGACATTTACTAATCTTTCCAAGTATCCGATATCTACGTGAATAACCTGCTGGCCAATCTGAAAGATATTTTTGCTTAGATTGCTTATTCGAAATGAGCAGGTGTAATACGTTATTGCACATGACGCCGTCAGGTTCAAACGATTTTCGAGCTGATTATATTTCGAAATGGTTTCTTTTGTGCGAACTGCAGACATATTTAAATCGAAAATTGAGTTTGATCGGCGACAAAAACGGAAGTAGCGACCCTCCACGCCCATCATCCGGAAGCTCAAAAAACACTCCACCGCAAAGTTCCCCACGACATTCAACGAACCATACACCGCTCATTCCTGAAAGCCTGAACAGATATCAGAGGAGTTACCCGTCGAAGCGAAGAACAGCCAGTATCCCACGAAGGAGGAGCGCCGGATCTGGTAAGTTCAATTACTGGATAAGTAAATATTTCTGATATCTTAGAGTTGCAAGTTTATCTAGAGATATGGCTGAAAAAACAAGAGTGTACACGCGTTTGAATGATTCACAGAAGGCTCGATCCTCCGCTGAACTAACCGTGACAGAGTATGTTTCTAGCTAGGCGGAAATCCGCATCTCACGTCCAACTCCCTGGAACTTCAACACTAAAGGAACTAATTAACTTGTTCACAGCACCTATTCCGCGTAGGTGCATACAGCCCGACAACAACTGCACTGACGACAATCTGGTGCTATCATCGACCACGTCTCTACCCCGAACAATTCTCTATCATCGACTGATGGAAAAATCTGGCAGCGTTTAATTTAGTGACGTCTTAATTTTTAACTGTGGTACAACAAGATTCCACTTATACTACTATTTTTAATTCCCGTCACGTAGAGAGCACACGTCCAGAAAGCTACTCCGTAATCGTTTTCACTGAATGTCCGTTAAGTGTGTCAAGGTCACTTATAAGCTGTCCAGTCGACAAATTTCCTTAGGACCTGAATCAAACCTCAATGAGAATCATTGATCTTTAGAATTTTACTCCGGACTTGAACGACTGACTGGTACAGTAGAATTGCAAGTTACCTATGGCAATCGAACTCATGGGAATAACAGCAGGTAACGAACTAGATGGAGCCCAACCCTGACTTTGACGCAGGGGAAGAAGACGGGGAGCTGTGGATACAGTCACGATTTCTTTGTATTTCTGGTTACACGCAGCTTTATGGATGATAGTTCATCAGACATTTGATTTGGTTATGTGAGACAGACTTGTGTCAATCGCTTTTCGTTCTCTTGGTACTTGAGTGGCGGAGTGCTAGTCTGTTTAGCAGTTGTCGAATCAACGGCAGCAAGGTAAGCAGGACACTCCTGGTTGACTGTAGTTCTGTCATTTTAGCCGATGAACAGATAGAAGTGACGTGCTTTGATACTGGTATGCAAACTCCGATCAGCAGATTGCCTCTAAAATTTATTTTACATATCAGTATGTGAAGTACTTGCGTGGTTTTGGTAGAGTACTTTTTAAAAATAAACCAATATCTGCATCAAAATAGAGTTTTGCTGTCGTCAGCAGATTGCATGTTCTGACCTGGTCAGTAATTGCAAGCACTGGCCTTTTTTCTTGCTAGGAAAAATTAGTTTACTGCACATATTTTATTGTCTGTCATCTGTGCGTTTTTATGTGTCGATGCATAAGAATCAGATAATGTGGACGTTGTACTGAGGTGTCAAATACGTCCAAAGTCACACCTAATAAAAGCAAACCGTCAGAAACTCGCTTCCTTCAGAACTGGAAAACAAAAACAGTACCTGTAGCACTAAGCGCTTTCAGTATTCACAGAGTAGTCGGTGGCTAGAGACTGTAGGTGAGATGGTGGCTAATCGAGCTCAGTGGCGTGAATGTTGTCGTTGTTTGGCCGGGTTGTCTGTGAAGTGAGTGTATTTAATGACGGGGGGCAGTGAAAGCCGTAAGGAAACTGTCTCGCTGATGACGCTTTACTCTCATTTGGATTTCGGTTGTTTGTTTGCAGAGTGTAGGCACCTTGATGTCGAATGTTTGAATATGGACGTAGTCATTTTCAGTAGTTAGGTCCCTTCCCGACCCTTTCTTTTTCCTTCTCTCTTTCTAAATAGAGTTTGCTGTTTCTTCATGGTTGTGTGGCAGTTAAGCATTAGTGTGAACCACTGATGTATTGCTGTCTATGACGATGATGATGATGGTGATGAAGCACTTTCAGTTCTGTTAAGTTTCCGTGGAGAAACACAAATGGTATCAAAGCCTCGGTTTTTCTACTGTTTGTTACGGTCTCGCTTGTGAGCTTCAGAACGTTACGCACCGAAAGCAGTCTATTTTAATCAGGTGTTTATTATAACACCTGGTGCAGCTACTGTGGATCATCTTGATTAGTGATTTTGGTGTCTGTGATGGCGATGATGATGATCGACTTTGATTGGTCATAGTCTTCTTCCAGTCTCCGTTTGGCATTTTGATGAGACGTTCGACCAACCCGAATGTGTCTACATTTTCTGCTTTTTCGTACTAAAATCCAATTCTGGGTCTTGACAACACACGTCAGCTTTTAGGGACAGTATATGTATTTGGCGACAGACGTTCTCTCGAATGCATTAGGCTTTTTCTGTTTACTGTCCTCTTAGCTTGTATCTCATGTGACTGATGGCTGTAATCTCTTAACTCCACCAGTTTTCTATATCGCCACGATCTGTCTGGAGCGCATTGTACTTATATGTCGTTGCCCACGTGTATGGCTGGCAGATCTCTAGTTCTTCTATCGTAATAGCTCATTTGGTTTATCCTCTGGTTTCCTTAGGCTTGACAGCTGAAGCCAGTAGAAAGGTCCTTTACTGTATGAATCCGGCCGTTCCTTCTTCTATGTGCTACGTGGTCATGCTCCAACACTTCCACCGGAATCGTTACCAGATACACAATTCTTTTCTGTGAATTTCAGACCTGGGTAAATTTAATCTGATCGCCAAATAAAACCACCAGATCTTTTGGCAACCTTTTCCCTTTGTGTGGCCATCCGTTTCTGGCTGTTTGGACAAATCGTCATAACACATAATCTTGTGCTGATGCTTCTGCAAAGTCTGCATCTAGGATGATTTGCACCGATGTTTATGCTATAGCAGCAGTGGCGCCAAAGTGACGCTGCTGGAAGTGAGAGGATTCTCAACAGCTTTCGACAAACTAACAGCTTTGCAAATCGGAGTCCTCGGCTGATAGGCAACAATCCACCGTCACCGTTCTGTGTTCCGGATTAATATTGTCTATAACGTAGCACAGTGCATAAACGGTTTCCTGACTACTGAACTTAACGGATTGTGGTTACTCTGGACTACTGTTTTCTGACCAAATATATAAAGAGTGAACTGTCCCATAGCGCATATCATTGCTGGTCACATTCCCTCAATTTGCAAGTGGAAGGTTCTTGTCGTAATAATTGACTAGCTTCCCATTTTCTGATAATATTGTTCCCAGACCAGTTTTACACCTGGCACGTTAAATGACAAGAGGTAGCAGTGGATTGTGACAGTCTAATATTTAAGACCTTGGTAATGGCTCGTTTTATTTTGTTGTATGTAATCCGTTGTTTTCTCTTCTACTCGTGGTACTTCTTCATAGGTCAATTTGCGACTAAGACATACCATTTCGAACAGGTTTTGAAGAAATCGGCTCAAATAATCAACCGGGCCACGCAACTGAGGCACTACGTTTACATTCTCACCAAGTGTCACCGTGAATTCGAGGGGTTTATTATTAGTCTGTGTGATGTTAGCGGGTGCCCATGAAGAGTGACCACTTTTGCACGTAACATCACGTTCTCCTCTGTTGTATAACAATCTTGAGCGGTGCAATACTTTGAAAACGCTTCCAAATTTCAGTTATGATCTTCCATAATATGCGACACACCTAGCCCATTCCAACTCAAGTGTTTGGATTAATTTGTTTTACTAATTTCGCCGAACAATTACTATCTGAATGGCGAACGTAGCCAGCGGAAACGTTAGAAGTAGGTAGGAAAATTAATCAGATATAATCTTCCGGCTTCAGTTGTCAAAACGCCGAAAACAAGTCTACTTTTGTAAAAATTTGGACGTGACTTGGATTTCGTGCAGTGTCATCTATTACTGGCAAATGGTGGTACTATTATCGAAACACCTTGGAATAGATGCACAACCTAATATCACCTGTTTTCTCTATAGTTACGGCAATCTGAATGATCCACTCGGTCAATTCGTATATCGCAGTGATCACATTAATCTGAACCCGCCACCATAGATCTGTTTTACACTCGACGACGTAATTTCTCGAACTGGTGAGACAATAAGAACGGCATCACGAACTACCGGTTGGTTAACGACGCCTGGCATGTAACCGGAAGTTCAGTGGGAAACGTAAAAACAATGACAAAGGGACATCTGCATAAGTTAACACTTGCAAAAATTAATCGTGGCAACAGTGATGAAACCCAACGGATGAGTGACATCAACCTCCAAAGCAGGCATTAGTAACAAATATTAAGCATACGAATCTTTTCATTCTTCCGATGCATAGCAGGCGATGTTGCGACTGATTTCACGTTTATTACTTTGCCATTTCAAGTCTCCAGCTGTTCGTTTGAATCACGTTTGTTAGTCTTCTTGAGCAAGCCTGATGATACGACACCAGCCAATGTACCGGAGTCTGATTGGCATATTCTCTGTGTACCTTCCGTGATCAACTCCAAGTGGATCCCCTACTATCTGCTTCATATTTTGAGCTGGTTTTCTTAAATCACATTATCATCTTCATAATTTGGACTGGTCGTGGGTGATCTGCACGATCTGGGGAAGTGATTCTTTTCTCGGCACTTTATGCACATCTTCTTGCAAGCTGAACACTAATTTCTGACGAGGATATCACTCTTCAAGAAATTATCTCTGCTTACAACGTTAAGCATGCGTTCGGGGTTCTAGTTAGCACATGTTATTCTTGGTTCCGTCTCCTATTTGCTGCTGTACTCATCGATGCACTAGACCAGCGTCAACTTTAGAATGTTGAGCAATCGTCTGACTAACCTTGAGTTTTAAATGCCGATGATCATTCTATCTCCGAGAAGACTTTATATCAAGCAATTGTAAAACTAGCGAAGATTCACCGGGTTCTCCACAGCTGTTACATATTTTAATATTTCACGAGGTTTCAGAGTTCTCTAGAAAAATTGAAGACGTTCGAACGCTTCTTTTGTTTGTTCTCAACAGTATTCTCTTGTAAGACATCGTCTTCCACCATCTTCGGCTGCCTGTCAGAAGATAGCTAACTGGTTTCCTTTACTAGCCTCTGATAGACTAACTAACAGGTATCGCTCTTCATAAGCATCACTTGTTTGTAAATCTGTTCACTCTGTCCACATTCAGGTGTTCGGGAGGAATAATCATCAGCTAGTTCGTCGACTTGTTCATCTTAGACTACAGACTTTTGATGTTCTCCCAAAAACATAGTAAAAAATCGCATCGTTGCAAACGAATAAACGAACGGTTGACACTGTAAATCTCAACTTTAATTGATTTTAATGTTTTATTTTGTGGACGGGAAACAGTGGTGAAACGGAAGAATTACAACTGGTCGCGAAACTTCTGCGTTTCCTTTGGTTTGTCTGGGCTTGCTTGTCACTCGTATTTTACGATTTACAAACTTAAACAACTTGTCATACTCATGCGTTCAGTATAACAAATCGGATGCTCTGCCCGAATGCCACCTTGACTGATCACTCTGTCGACTCACCGGTTCGTCCGATTGTCGGATTTATATGGCTACAGTCTTCCGCCAGTCAATAACTGGTCACATACTGAGTTCGCATAATCCAGTCTCTTTTCCTAACGTACGGATAACAACCAAATAGATTAAAGTTTGTCAGACGTTGCTTGTGAATCACTTATAGAAGTATGCCAGACCATGAAGCAAAGAGGCTACCTCAACTTTGTTGTCGTTTCCGTTACTCAAAAGTTCATTTTAACGTATATTTTAAACGCTGAAGTGTCCGTACTTTTTGTTGGTTTTCTAACGAACAAAATCCACTTGCAGTGCTTAAATTCGACGTGTTAGCAATGGAAGTCACTATGTTATTGCGACAACCACACTAAACCACACATTTCCCGACGGAAAAATCTCCATGGACGCTTGTTTATCGTCTTCTTTAAAATTCCATTGCGGCGTTTGTATATGTTCCTTTAGAGGCAAACAATGCGGTTAGGTCCATGAGAACTCCATTCAATAATGGAGCCCTAGATCTACGTGCTTTTATGTTTTGTGGAGCTAATGTGTCCACTCAGTTAGAAAAAGGAAATATCGCCGGACGAGTCAAGACAGTGTTTTTCTGGAAGTTTACGTTTCTCCGCCCGTATGGCATGATGAGTAAGAGTGAAATACATTTCCATTGTGATGACAGGAACATTGTCACCCAGGATAGCTTGTTCACTTGCACCTGTCAACTATGTCCCCAAAAATTCAGTGAACACTCGTCACTACTTCTAATTCCCAAATAAGTGTCATGGTTTCGACGGTCACCTCAGTAAAACTTTCAGCTGGCGTAGTCATAAATATTGTTTGTTTTTCTCACTAAAGTGTGCATTCGTACACCGCGACACGCGTGAGACGTAATTCGGCATCCGCTTTAACAGACGCTGAAAATTTTTACGCTTGAGACGAACTGTTCTGATGGTTGGGAACAGTGGTGGTGTTGTTCGTAGCCCAGATTGATGGTTTTGGTATTGATATGTTCGCCGAGATTGGCATTTAGGTTGCAAACGTTTTATCACCAAGCGAGGTGACATCATTAGTGCATGAGTGTTCCAGCGTACTGTTTTGAATGTGGCGTTTGGTGAAGTTGGATCGATGCCTGCTCTCATATAGCAGAGTGGGTTGACCTACTGGTCTGAATTCTGGTTGGTCGCTTTCTGTCGTGTTTGGCCTGACCCACCATCGGTTGATTTTGTCGCAATTGAGTTTTGACCTGATGTCCGGTTGGTTGTTCCCTGGAGTCATTCGGCTGGAGTCTGATTGACTGCTCTCTGTCGTTTGGGCTTACCGGTATTTGGGCTTGATGACGTGTACGTCTCCTCAAATCCTTGATTCGCATTGGTTCATAGATTTCGTTTAGTTCGATGTGTTTGTTTATTGAACCGGTTGATGAGTACCAAGCTTCGAGAAATTCTCTTGCATGTTTGGTATTTGCCTGAGTAAGGATTTCTGCGGTGTTCAATTTGAAGGCGTGTCCAGTTTCATCCTCGTGGACGGAGATCAGGGAAAATTGATCGTGCCTCTTGATGGCCACTTCGTGTTCATGTATTCGTGTTGATAAGTTCCGTCCGGTTTGACCGACGTAGTGTTGTCTACAGTCATTGCATTGGATTTTGTAAATGACGTTACTTCTGTCGGCGGGTTTAGAGTGTTCTTTTGGTTTTGATAGTATCCTTCGTAATGTTGCTGTTGGCTTGTGCGATAGGGTGATACCGTGTGTTCTCAGTAGTCTTGCGGTCATTTCTGATACGGTTTTGATGTATGGTAGTGCAATTCGTTTTGTTGGTGGGTGATTAGAGTTGAGCTTTCTGTTTTTTTGTAATAGACTCCGTCTGATGAAGTTTCGCGGGTATCCGTTGCGAAGAAATACTCGGTATAGGTAGTTTTCTTCTTTTCTCCGGAGCTCTGCGGTGCTTCAGTGTGTTTCAGCCCGTTTGAACAGAGTTCGAATGCAGCTCTTTTTATGGCAGACTAGGTGGTTGTTGTGAAAACTAATGAGTTGATCCGTGTGTGTTTCTTTCCAAAAAACTGAGGTCTACAGTGTTCCATCAGGTTTGCGGTTGATTAGTACATCTAGGAACGGTAGTTGGTTGTCGGTTTCCATCTCCATCGTAAATTTAATATTGTTGAAAATATTGTTTAGCAGTCTGTATGTGTCTTCAATCAACTACACAAATTAGAGGCAGCAATAGGACAGCGAGTAGCAAGAGCCGCGTTGGTTAAGATGGCCGGGCTGGAACCCTAAAACGTGGGAGTTGCTATGCTGTGTCGTTACCGTTTAGCAACAGCGATTTCAAACATACCGCACTGCCGTTTTCTGTCAATACTTGCAAGATCCTGTCGTTTCTTAAAACTCTCATTACTTGGTTCAAATAAGTTAATTAAGTCAATTCAGAAGAAAAGGTATAATAGTCAGCTCTTCACTAACAGTCCGTAGAATCTCACCGAATCCGTCTCAGATATCACCGTATTTAATAAAAATGGATGTTTCGGTCAATGGTATATGCTGTCACCTTGCAATACGTAAGTGTTGTACAGCAGTTTTTCAAATTAGAAACGCTAAGGAGTAGACAGTTTGCGGAATATGCCCAAGTAAACCTTTTTTCGTCATTGAATAATCGCTGACGCTGATAAGCATGGTGCTTTTATCTTACCACTTTCCAGTGAACGTTGTTTGCGTTAAACACGATGTACTTATCTCGACAATTGGCCTCTCAAAAAGGACCTACTCATCGTACCACGTTTTGGAACTGTTAATTAGCCGGAGTAACTGAAAAATCTGCAGTAAAATTATGGTTCTTTGTGCGTAACCAGTCCATTACTTAGCGCACAGCAATGTCTTCCGGGTCAGTGATTCAGTTTTAATTTGATTTCGTAAACAAAAGACAGGAATTACTAGTGGTAATAGTCCGAATGGAGAACCTATCATATGGAGTTACAAGTCGAATTAAATATATTGGGTTATGTGGATAGCTGTGAATTGTATTGTCCTCGCAGTTCTAACAGGTCGTTCGTATCCAAACTGTAGTTCGCAAACTGCATAATATTTTCTGTTAGTTGTCATCTCCACATTGAAAATTGTCCGGATATTTGCGATACCATCATATCGATCTTGCTATCAATATTTCTTTCTCATTTTAATCCAAGAAGCCCACTGTGGCTTTTTAAATTACTTGAACATCCTTCATCGTTCAGTCTAAACACTTCCCCTTACGCGTTAAAGTTAGATGTCTAGTGTTCCACATAAAACGATTGGAATCTTTGTCAACTTAGTGTTAGCTTACATTTTTCTATACTATTCGTACCCTTTAGCCGGTATTTGCTAATCTTTACAAGGTACCCGTAATCAGTAAGTAAACCTACGATTTTCTTTTACAGTTGCAAGTACTCATGGCTATCGCATTACATCAAGACAATTAGATGCTTGTAGTGAATCTACAAGTTTACCTATGATACACTTGATCCGTGCATGTGTATTTTCAAGTTAACCATCACTCACATTTGATCGCAGCCTTCGCATTCGGATAGACTTCCCAGCCAGCCTCTTTCGAAAAGAGGCATTAGACTCGAGTTTCGCTCTCATTAGAGCTCGTCAGTAGTGCATATCCTTGCCACGGCCGGGATTTGAACTCCGGCCATTCCAATCATGAGGCAACCGTGTTAACCACTGCACCATTAACCTCACATTAGGCACGACCGAATTATCAAATCTGAACGCTCAACCACTCTCGCTTGTCAGCAGTGATCAGGTTGTATGTATATTTGTCTAGTTGTCTATTCAAAGTTGTCCACTAAACCGGTTTGTTCCTCAGTTTGACCTGTAGTTCGTTCATCATATTGCACCCTGCTCTCTTTTGCGTAACCGAACCAAAATACCAGCCGAAGTGTTCATTCTTCTCTACATGAATAAATTTCGTCACTGCCATCACTTTACATTTGGCGAATGTTGCTTGATTTTTGTTTATGTTTACAAAACATTGTCAATTAATTCGTCCAAGGTATCCGTATGATAACTTTGAAGTTTCACATTTCAAATGAATTATGCGACAATTAGAACTGATTTGATTATAGACTGTGAACTAGCCTACTTTATACGTAAGTTATTGTATCGGTTTATTCGTCTGGCAGGTTGCCCTGTGCTTGGGACAATATACACACAGTTAACTTCACTTTCAACAAGATCAGCGATTACATAGTTGCCTTTATTGTTTTTTTATTGATTTTTACTGTTCATATTTTACACCACTAATCAAATGATATCGTGCAATGTTCTTTTATTCGTCCCTCTAATCTTAAGATCATTGCAGTATTCCTTTCGCACTAAACCTCATTAGAGTTCAAGGTCATTGTGATTATCTCGAGTGTTTCGTTGGTTGTCCTGCGGTTTGAGTGGCATTTTCGGCCCAACAAATTGTACGTTACTGAATGAAGTTTCGCGAGAGTTTACCTGTTTGTGTCGTTAGAGACACCCGGGTTGTGTAGCGTGCAACATTTGCTGTTTGGATGACAAATGCGCGTGTAATTCTGACTGGCGGAGTTATCACATTTTCCGTCCTCCTGTAGCAACCACTGTACGAAGTCCAACTACACGAGACGATGTTGCCCTGTTGTCAAGCAATCATCCTCTTGACGTGGACGCGGAAAGTAATTTGGTTGTGACGGAACCGAAGTTGTTTGTACAGCTTCAAGCAAAATCCAATAGACGGGTGATTGCAAATGCGTTGGCTCACTGCTGTCTAGCAGGACCCGTGAATGAGAGTGCAAAACACACAGTGCTCGAGGTAAATTCGTTTTTTCTGTTAAACAATCAATTTGGTTGATCCAGAACTCTGGTTTTGTTGGTTCAAAATTATTCATTTTAGGTAATAACTTATTAATGCACGCTATCGGAAACACACTCCACTGCCAGGTTGGTTACAGTTTGGGCTCATACAGCAATAGACAGGGGTTTTAATCACCACCCTTCAAGCCAGGAGTCTAATCTATTACCCACTAAATCCTTTCTCTTTCTGGCACCTGAACCATTTCGTTCCGGATTATTTTAATAACAGCCGGTATATTAGGTCATGAAATGATGGTTCCGCCCAAAATATCTTCGCCAGGTGACTAAACGATTGGTAGTGAACATTTTGAAACCTCACACCTTCGTCACCTTGAGACTCAGTGGATTCTGTGAACATCCACGCAGAAGGTTGGTGAACAGCGCGCCCAATAACTACGTCTAACTGTATTTGTCAGATTCAACGCTGGAGACCATGAAGACAGCTTACTCCCGGGTTTCAGCAATGTTTAGTACATGCGTATCACTCGCAAGATAATGCTCCACCAAGGCATAATGTTAACTTAGATGTCAGAAAACAATTATAGCCCTGGGGAAAAGTTTTTGTTTTGGACCGTGAACCGACGTCTACAAGCAGTTTAGAAATAGTTGTTAGTGGAAGACTTGCAACACAGAATTTGACCAGCACGAATATGGAGAACAGTCCAGAGCAGGCAAAAGGCTGACAGCTTTGTAATCTGAGGCCTTATTCGGGGAGTATGAGCTACACTTTCTGGTAATAACCATGGTCAGTGTGAACACATTTCCTCTGATTACAGAGTTAGAACCCAAGAGAATGAATACGTTGATCATAAATTCTCTGCTGCTTGAGGGTTGCCTTTGAAAGTATACCTAAATCTGTTGCAGTCCCGATGGTATGGTAGTTATGACTGGGCATTGCACTACTATCGTGCCACAGACTGGGGTGATAGTGTTTCTGGTGAAGAAAGTTAACCATCTTATGACCTCCCGTTTTAATGAGCTCTCCGCAGTATTCTTCTCACCTATCTACAGACAAAGATAAGTTGATAAAGAGTAGATGTGTTATCGGAAAATTGTTTCATCCCTCGTGTGATGATCGATGGGAGACTGTAGTGCTAGTTCCTGAATTTGTACACCCAAGGTTTCCCCAACCTTATGCTACCGTGAACCAAACGTCGCAAGGAGAAAACGATGAATCTGCAAACAAACTTTATTTATTGATTTACTCACCGTTCACAACAGACTTCAACGTAACAATTGAGGGGTGCTATGGAGCTGGACGTGAGAACACCTTGAGTACAACCGCACAGCAGCCGCCAGAGTGGAAGAGTGCGTCGACGGAAAATTCCAGTCGACCTTCAGAATTCAAACAAGCGTAAGACTGGTCAAGCGGCGTTCCTAACGGTAATAGCTCAACATTGTTATCCTAGTGAATGTAACCTACAGCAGTAGAGATGATGTGGATTCATTATACAGCTATGAGCAAAACTGTGATACTTATGCCGGCCCACTAACTTTGATGCTAGTAATTTGTAGTAAGTTTACATATGCAAGGTAACGTGAACAGGCGCGGTGGTACTGGCAAGGCAAATCTCACGTCGCGGGGAGTTTAGAATTTTGGGGACGTCGAAGGTGATCTCACTACAAAACCGAAATCTCGTGTTTAAGCATTGGAAATCTGAGTTTGTTATAAGTGCGTGCCCTTAAAAGTGTTTGTCAATATTTCTAATCATCCGATGTCCCCCTATGGGCACAAACCTTTTTCCCACTACGATTTCCGCTCTTTTCGTCAAGCGGCCAATCAGGTTTGACCGTAATGGAAACGGCGTTTTGTCCACAGCAAACGCGTTTTCCACTGTTTTTTTCGACCAATCACGCATGGATGTTGTGCGGACCAATAACAAGGCAGCACGATGCACGCTGAAATCCGCTATTCTCACTAGTATTTCCGCCGACTATTAGCCAAGTGCGTACCCTGATCGGACCTATATCCTCCCTCCCCCCTGCAGCCACATAAGCTAACCAACCGTTTAACCGTGGCTTTTTCGCAGGTTCCATCGAAGAGAAAACAAAGTGCGCAATACAGAAAATTAACATTTATTGAAATTAGCTATTTATACATGTACAAAATGCGAAATGTTAATGAGCATCCAATTTGAAAGCGTCCGCCTCGTCTAGGTCCACGATTACTTTCTTCTCCTGCATAAGTAAGAATGCCACCATGTTACCGCAAGCTTACCAGGTTGATGTCCTCACTGTCTTGTGTGGACGATTAAGGAATGGACCGTTTGTCCCGTGCGCAATGTAACCATGTCTTACAGTATTCATTGAGCACACTGTCAGAGGTGGTTGCGTATTCCTTCCTGCCGTGTACTTGTCCTGGTTACGGGAAGAAATGAAGGTATATGACAGACCATGCCTAATAAAAATGCCTTTAGCTGTGTGTATTTGAATGCAAACGTGCTGTGTGCACCGGAATAGGTAATTTGTACAACAACTGTCCTTGTCATCAATCTTTCCATCGTATTACGAAGAAGAGCTGCAGCACTGGGGGTAGTGTTACCCTGGAAATAATCAGCCTGAAAGAAACTCAACTGGTCACTGATCTCGCCACTCACCATAGCGGATTGGAACTTGCACTGTAACATTTTTCCATCAACTTCTAACTATGTTACTGAGGTTACCGGTAAAGACAAACACGACGTCTTTTTATTTACCAGTTGCGTTATTTTGGCAGTCATCCGTCCCATGTTTGCCCGTAATGAGTTAATTTGCACATTGACACCGTGGGCTACCTCCGAAGAATTGTATTGGATGCAAAACACGCTGTTACCATTTAAAGCATTCAGAAAAGATGAGCGGATCTCTTGTAGATCATTCTTAGTGATTTTTCCTTCTAAGCCATTCCCTGCAAGTTACGAAGAGCTTGTTTTTCATTTATTGTTTCACAAAATGGCTGCAAAATTTATAGTCTGGAAATAACAAGCTGTTGAAGAACACTTGTTCTACCGTAACATGCAGGCCAGCAGACTCTAATTTGAATGCCTGTGACTTCGCGGACCAACCTCCGAGCAACGCGGACGCACCAGGGGACATCGTTCTTCCGAAGTAGGTGTTCGAACAACAGTTCTGAAAAGAGAAACAATATGAACAAGCATAAGCCGAAGGCTCAGTAAGCCATGCACACAACTTACACAAACGCAAACCAAAACGACACAGACTACACAGCAGCACGCCCTGCCACACAACTCAAATTCAACTCGTGCGCGCTCGCTGGTTTCGGTTGCGCGTTACACTACCTGTGATTAGAAAACCGCTGATTGTATACGTACATTTAAACGCGGATACAATCTTTTTGTTTCCGCCAACTACAAGTTATTTGGTTTTCAAATTGCAGGCCCTCGGATGTTCAGATGGAAAACACTTCATGATACTTTTGAGGAGTCACTGCCAGTACAGTGGACTTTATAGTTATTCTGCAGCGGAAGACGTGGCAAGTCGAGTTATTGGCCTTGGACCAAGGAAGTTCGACAACAGCATGGTCGGACGTTACTACAAGTGAGTTAGACTAAAACCTTCATTTTACTGCTGTGAAACATTTTGTATAAGTTCAGACCGTTTGTGTTCCCACAACGGAGGAATTTATAAAAAGTGTCACCAGAAGGCGCGAACGTGAGAGTACTGAACCCTATCATCAACACTGTCTTACCATTCGAAGCTCGTAGGCATGCTAAATGAACACCAAGATTTCTGTAGCCTAATGCGTGAGGCTACGGTTCCTTAGTTGCTCACATATTCAGCAAACTGAAGATGGTTTACCCAGTGTTTTTGAGTCGAAATTATACTACCGATAATGGTATTTCTGGGAGGCTTTGTGAACAATTAGATTCGATATCAACTAAGATGACTAGCGCGCATTTCCTTAGGCTGTTTAACCAGCCCTTCTGGAAGAGAAGCTCTAGACTCGAGTTTCACTATCGTTGCAGCCTTGGGTGAAAATCAATTGCTTTACCAAATATCACTAATCAGGACATCGCTCAGCAAGTTTGATGAACTTCGTGATTTCCAGTTGCTGCAGAGTCCTAGTATTGGGATCACTGACCGGGCTAAGCAGCGCAGTTGCTGTATCCTTGCTTCAGTCTGTCGAGTAGTCTGCGAGGTGTTCATGCACGAATGCAACTAGCCAGTTATATAGGATTATTCGATGGCGCCCAAAATTAGACAGATCTCGCAGTGGTCAGTAAGGTCTCTCTCTCCATGACAGCCTGACCGGAGTTAAAGGTCCGCAAATTGACTAAGATGTTCACTATTGACAAGATCCCACAAAAGCAAATATCGACGTTAGCGCTTCTTTTCAAGCCGAGTAAGTTAGCCCACTCATGAGAGTGCGAAAGCTGCTACCAACTGTGTACAACTTTCGAGTTGAACGTAAGCTGTTGAAAGCAAACATACTGGCTGCAGCCACCTAGACAGTCCAAGCAAGCCTACCAGTGAAACGGATTATAACAAATGCACCTCCTCTTGTTTTCCGCCCAATATATTCACTTGTATCTTGGTCACATGTCGGAGGAAAGGTAGGGAGGTTCAGTGGTACACAACTTTGCCAGCGATCCAGGATACTTCGTCTATGAACTAGTGATAATTGGTCCAAATCGCGTACATAGATGTGGACGATCAAAATGATCACTCTATACAACTTGTCGTCAAACCATTGACACCTCTAATTGGCACAAGTGANTACAACTTGTCGTCAAACCATTGACACCTCTAATTGGCACAAGTGACGCAACAAGCTGTTTTCGCTTCCGGAAACAACGATTAGCACAACAAAAAATCGTTCGTATTTGTAGCAGGGAGAAGTTTTACAAGATGGTTTGAAATCCTGGCAGACCATAACGTGATTGGGCAAAAACGAAACCAGTAACTGTCGAAAGGTTGTATGCCACCTCAGTGACAGAAATATGACAGGCATCCGAGGGCATTCATTTGAGTCCGGGTTCCTCTTCCAGCAGCACATGTACAATTACCAACAACTTGCTGTGAAATACCATCGGTTAAAATATCAGCTGTTGTGAATTCTGCCGTCTCCCATGAGTTGGCCTTAAAAACGCGGCTTTTAGCTGTTCTCAGAAAGCAAATCTCTGTTTGGTTGTATAGAGAAGGCAGTATTCTGGCCTAAGTTCAAAGTCGCTCGTTTAATAGTTGGAAGTGATATGATTCAAGTTCGTTTAATAGAACTTTACGGGTTTGTCTCAAAACATTATTTACTTCTTCAGAATACTGGACAAGTTTTCGTGCTCATTTTTGATAATTCAACCTTCTAAGATCTTTGTGACTGCGTTAGTATCCCTGTGCACTACTTATTCACATTCACTTACTGTAGACTGCATGAATGTACACATTACGTTATGTCATTCGCACACACCTTGCGACAAAATTATATGGTTGATCGGTTTTCCAGTTTGAGTTCGCTAGATTGCTGTCGAGACTGTCGCCACGTTTCATGTGGGCGCTTAAGAAGGGTAAAAGCCACGTTGTCAAGACGTTAGATTACAAATTGAGAATGTGATCACGTAACCGGAAGAACTGAGGAAAAGACTGGTACAAACAGGATGCAGCACCACCCCAAATTCAGCCGACATGTCAACGTAGTGTTTTGTGAGTGAGTTGCGAACCGTAGCCAAATCGTCTCAGTATTTGTCGAAACTCTGTGTCTTGGCATGAACCTATAGCCAAGTAACCAAACTCAGCTCATTCAGTATCAAAGTTTGTGTAGGCTATGTTCATGACACAACCGTAAGAAATATCCAAGCCAATGGGAAAGGGAAGTGAATTTTGACATCCCGGTAGGTGTAGGTTGACATATGAGAGATTTAGATGAAGATGAATTAATAAGATTCTGGCCTTGAGCTCCATTCAAACAGCTATGAGAACGCCATATCCGGAAGCAACAAGCGCTCTACCGACTGATCCACGAATCCTTGCCGGGAGGTCAGGAATTTTACGTTTGGACTCAGACAATCTGTTGGATTAGTTAATGGAGTCCATATGACAGTGAATTCGGCGGGTAACTCATTCCATACCTGGGATTTCGCTGCTGCTCATGTGATCTCATAATTTAGCTGAAGGAGAGTTTGAGGCGTTCTGGCATCCACTTTCCCTAGCTGGTTCAAGTGCAATTAAAGCCTAGATCTTTCACGGTTAAGTTCCTACTGTAACATTCTTAATCCTTACACATGGTAGCTTCAGCGCATATAATTGTGTGTATTCGAACCCCTGCTTAAGTTCAGATGCTTCGCCGTTGAGTCCTATGTAGACAACGGAATTTGCCACACTACTTGTAAGTAATTGAATGGTTGCCAGGCTTCAAGCACTTGTAAGATGCTTCCCCGATATAAAATGAGCCGGAGGGCACTCACACGGATGAAACAATGACTTTAGTAATGCAACGGAGTATATTGTGACATTCAACTAGATCCTCAAATTCGGTGGTCTCAAAAGAACTCTCTAACGGACGCTAAACCAATTCTACCTTTCAACCAAAAAGAAATGAATGAAGTGATTTTGCGGACTCAATTGCAGACACAAATTGGCTTTCTTCAGTGCCAGAAACCATGTCTCTTAGACTCATCCTGGTCAGCAGTCAGTGTCGCAAAATGTCTAACCTAGACAGATTTGATTTGGTATGGTCCAATTGGACGTGCTAGCTGGCAATCTAGACGCCAACCTGTATGTCCAGTCACCAGCTATTTTTCCTTGTTCTTTTTTTAGATCAGTGAGGGAGGTTATTTCCCGGGACGGCAATAGTGAACTTTCTTTGAAATTCCTCAGCGAGAATGTGGCTACCTTTTGACCGATTAAAATTTTGAACAATCTGGTCTGTGATGCTAACCTCAACCCTGTGGCATATCTAGAGCATCCGGTAGCTTCTCGGGTATACAGTACCACTCGGTAGCTGGACTGACAATCAATTTAGGGAGCAATTGGCGAAGTTCCAGTTTCCTTGCATTATTGCCTTCCGCTTAGACAGGTTTTTTCGTTCTGTGGTGGATCCAAATGCTACATATTGTAGACTGTAAAGACATGGAATGGACACAAGCAAAGTGGTGAGACTGATTCGCAGTGATTCAGGAAGCTGCGTAGATCCTGAGTTTCACCGCATTAAATAGAAGAATTTCAGTCGAAATTAATCCGTCTTATCGATGCACATGCGATTCCCAGTCGAACGTGGAGGTAACTGTGGAGAACAATTGTTTTGGAACCACGCTGAAATATGTAGTGGCTACCGTTAGTCTTCAACTTCCAAGAAATTGGCGTACAGAGAACGAGGAGACCAAAAACAACGGACGGCTCGCGACCTCCAGAAACAAGTGATTTTTCAATCTCTGTGTTTTAAACACTAAGGTTGCGCTTGCATTTACAAAAAGTAAAAAGTACGGAACGTAACAGAACGTGGAATACAGAGTACTGCACAAATGCCGCGAAACGCGACGTTTGATAAGGAAATGAAAAACATCGTTGTGTGCAATCTGTAAGACGGACGGGAGCTTACTCGTTATCTGCAATGTGTGTGGCAGAAAAGGTTGAGGGCACCGCATATCCTCAACAGGTATGGGGACTATCATAAAAATAGCGGAATACGTTTGTTTGGAACAAATAAAAGGGGCAGAATCGTACGTACCTCCGGAGGAGCAGCAGGCACGCTACAACGGTCCACGTAAGCGAATTTGAGCATGTCAACACCTACCGAATCATGGATGCCATTACAATTAACGATGAGACATTTTCTATGCGTTCATACATTCTGAACAGACTGTTATAAAGTGACTGACGGGGCTTCCTGTGTGTGTCACCTTTGGTATCCTCGAGTTTGCCTCCAAGTGCTCCTCATCCGTGGTGGTTTGAGCTGTTATGTGTACGGTTTCAAGCATGTAGCTCATAAAAATGAGTCTATGGTATCATTTTTAAGTCTATGCGCATTTCACCCACCAGCTATAAGGTGTAGCTTAGATGGACTCGGTTGGAGGTAGCACGAAAAATGACGCAAAACACTCTGTCTCTAACTAGAGGGGGTTAAGGTTCGGGGTTTACGAATCGATGCATCACACTTGATTTCAGAGTCACAGCAGAAGAGTGGCTCAGGGACAGGCGTTGAGAACGGGTGGCGGCGTAACCGATTAAGTTCCGCATCATTCTGTTGGGTAGCTGAACTAGCCTCTGAATCAATGTGGTGAAGATAACCAGTGCACATGTACGCAGAATAAGGCATCCGTGAATAGATTAGCGGATGAACTGCGATGGAAACCCCAATGGAAAAGTTTCTGCTGGCGAGAGCTTGTATTCTTCCGAGAAGTACTGTAGGTGTACGTCAAGCGATTCGCTAAGTAAGGATGATAGACTGGCGTTCTTTCAATGCGCGTTGAAAGTTTCCGGCGACAAGATAGACAACCAGCAGCCCTCTGCCAAAGATACTGTGTCTTGCCCGGTCTGGTTTCAGCTTACTATAAAAAATGACGACGATTGATTGTCAGTAACTTGCCGCAAAACGGTGTCGACAGCAGACTGACTTATTTTGGTTCTTAGAACCAGCTGAACAGGTCCGTCGTTGCTGAGATATACTAGAAATGTAGCATTTGCCAGAGCCTGTTTGATGGTTTTGTAACGGCAGTTAACTCTGTATTGAGAACGGAATTTTTAGGATCGCTTTGCAGCAGGTCAGTGAATGGCTTCCACACGCCAGGACGATTGAAAGTAAAACGGCATTACCGGCCGACACTTTCCAAAACCGAACGAAGGCTTTCAACAAACAGTGAGAGTGAATATTCCGAACTCGCATTAGTTTTCTCTGCAGTGGCCTGCTGCCGTCTTTGTCAATGCGGTGTTACAGAAAGTCTATGGGAATAGCACTAGAGTCACTTGTTTGTGTTGGTGGTAACACAATAAGTGTTTAAACGCTCGAAGATCGGCTGTAACTCATACACGTTCTCTTGGACATTGCGGCTGGCAACGACTTCTGTCAATGTACAATAACGCAAACTCAAATTCGCATGAAACCTGGTCCGTCTATCCTTGTTATGCCCGGGCAGTGTTTCTCAGTTCAAGAAGCATACGGACAACTTCAAAGAGATCAAAAGATGTGATCGTTATTTGTACGACGTCTTCGGGAGCCGCTGGAGTTTGTTGGTATGTCACAGCTAACCCTATCTCACGGATTTCCTTTACAGTGAGTCTCACACAAGAATTGAGATCTGTCTGGTCCGCTTGTGTTATTTGGTATTCGGCAGTCGCCACATATCTTTAAATCTCCTGCGGTTTTCTTGAATACCGTGTGCAGAAGCGGTGGACACGAGCTGCTCGAGGGGAGAATAATGCCTAGGTGCGTTATCTCAAAAATTTCCATCTCAGCGACCTTCAGATTTTTGGAGAGCAATCGAAGTGGACGCACAAACTTGGGTGTTCCCTTGATGATAACCTGGAAATCAACATCCTGTTTCAGCCTCGTCAAACTCGGTGTAGTGTTAGATTTCCGAAAGTTGCTTCTGCAGTGCCGTTTATTGATTGGCCTCCGGCAAACTCGTTCAAAGCCAAAATCGAGTTTATGACAGTGGCTTAACTTCGAACGCACGAGGTAATTGTGCCGTTTACAGTTTTTGGGCGAGTGAGACCAACCTCCGGGCCGTATTTGCGAGGAAGTCAATACCAGCACTTTGGTGCTCAACGGCAACAGTGATGAAGATTCCCAAGAAACTTTGGCGTGGTTCGAAGTCGGCTGATTAGAGATATCGGCCGTAGATCGCAGTGTTGGCATTGCTGGTCACTTACACTGGTTGGGATGGCGTCAGATTATTCCTAAAGGCGTAATGTAAGCCTCCAAACAGATATCGCTGAAAAGCAGGGCCCTACGGATTCAGTGTGGACGTGAAACAGGTGGCCGTCAAAACGACCACCGGCATCTGTAATCAATATTGGCCGATCAGGCCGCTTCCCGGGTTTGGGTTGCCTTTAGAAAACGGACTGTTGTGTGCTCACGGTTGCGTGCGCTTGTCGTTATTGCCGCCTGTACAGCGGTGATGGCAAAAAATTTCAGGGGTTTGGGCTGTAGGTTTGAGAGGTCGCGAGTGAGCAAGAAGCCCAAGGCAAGAAGTGTTTTGGTTTTTCTTGAAGTGCCTACCTAACCAGCTAACTGAACGTTAACTAGAACACTTGTTTTTAGATGTTCTTCAGCATGTCTTAGGGCATTTCAGCGGGGGAGAAAGGGTCACGCACATGCTGGATTGGACGCTTTGAGAAGCATTCGTGCATGCTCATGGCAGTCCCCACTCAATTTTCTAGCGCATAGTCTGGGTCATGTACTGATAAAATTATCGAGGTGTCGAGCTGAAGGCACTTGATCCATGGCTCCCTGAGGATGAGCCCATCGATGTTTTTATTGTCGACCAAGGATCTTAAGTAATAAAGCAGGTGTGAGAAAGTGCGGTCGCCCATCTCGACGTCAGGAAGTGGTGGTTGAAGCTTGCTTTCCTCTGAGATTGTGGTACGCTTCGGCGTTACCGCCCTGAACTTATCGTATGGACTCGTTTGGCGTCTGGGAGATGATATCAGTAACCTCAGATACTTAATAAAACTCACGGTCTTCAAGTTGTTCACTCCGTAAGTTACGTCTCAAACGGGTGTGGCAACTAAACTTTGGCCGTGGATTCAACTCACTACTGTTCGTCGTACTACGGCGGTGGGGATCGTCCGCGTAAGTTGCTGCCGATAGAGACGTAGTAGCACAAAACACAAGATGTACGCGTGAAGTCGGAAAATATGTCACTCCAAACAGACCATTAAATAAGATGCGAGTGCCGAATTTGACAATCCTTCATCAAAGTGGATGCGATAAGAATTCTACCTATCTCATATAACTAGAGTGAATAGCAAAGCTTGTTTACATTTCCGCGAGCCTGCTGCAATGCTCTTGTTGACCCGACCGAGTCCGGTAGTCATTTTGGGTCAAGCCATGAGCGACTATTCGGTCCCGTTATTCCTCAGTCACGCACGTGTTCTAAAACCGCAACAACGACCGAACAGTCTTGATGGCACGGTCAGCTAACCGATCGTTGAGGGAGGTAAGAAATAACAGTTATTTATGACGGTGGAGAGGTTGCCGGTGGCCATTATGACGCGCACGTGCCTATAGTTTGATTACCGTATAACAGCACTGCACACTTTTAGAATTAAAAATTGATAATCCGAGCATTCGAATGTTTGTGGGAATAATCTGATCTAGGTCTGAAGTGGTACACTATGAATTTGGATTGCAGGATCCTGATGGGAAAACATACTCATACGTAAAAAGTCAACCAACTGCAGGGGTCTCCGGCTGGTGGGACTCGGATACTTTTGTAGGTAGCACCCAGAACAGTGGTGTCGCGCGGTGAACACTAGGGAGTTTGTTCAATGTGGATTTTCTTCTCGATAGATACCTGCCAAGGGCATGCTATTTAACTATATATACCCACCGTGTTTTTGAAAGCACTCACAGTGGGTGCATGTGGCTTGTCGATTATGGCTAAAAGAAGTAATCTGGTCACAGTATACAACATTAAATGAGTTGATTTTATGACGCAGACCGCACAAGCCCATTGAGAGCACTCATCGCGCAGTGGCAGTGAGCACCGTTCATCGACCTCTACAAGTCCCGGTTTCAGCGACATAGAGCGCCAGGATGCATTGTGAGGATCCATTCCTATATCCGGTTCCAAGGACAGAGTAAGTTGGCGACAGCAGCAGCCATCACGGTTCTCATCTTGAGGTCTGTTGTAACTCCTCGCTTGATATCTGCTTTATTGGTCACATACTGTGCTTCTCCTGTAGACAAACAAATACGTGTGTGATCCTGCAACAACCATCAATCTACCGGTGGCGTCGTGTCAAACCCATGACTGGCGTTGACTTTTCACACACTTTGAGGATCCAGCCTACCCGGTGATAGACTGTCTACCCAACGTCTCACCTCTTGTCTACAACTATCGACTTCACATAGCGCCCTGCGAAACATCCGAAGTCTGTTGAACAGGACTGCCCCTCTAGAACTCACTCTTCCCCAGCTGAGAAATTTGGAGCATTGCAGGTACTGCTGGGGTAGCAAGCCGCCTGCTGTTCATCACTTTACCCAGCACACAAGTGAAACTTAACACGTATGCATTGACCGCTTCAAACTATCGCTTACCTTGAACACACAAGCAATATGCCCTTTTGTTTTCACTTCTGTGACAGTAACTTTACACTCAAATGGTCGTTGAAGCAAGTCTGCTGTAGTTACCGCTGTCTGTTAACAGCACGCTTAACAACATTGTGTGAATGTTACCTACTCCCGAAGTGTTGTGTCGTAAATCAAAACGCAAGCCAGGGGTAATGAGCGTAAACTAGTATACATGTAATCATTCCAGCGGACGTACACAAAAGACAAAACCAGTGAACGAGCTAGACGTAAACCAATCTGCTGTAACTGGTTAAGTGTCCTGCGAGCACGTAAACAGATAACAGAATAACGGTCAGTAAAACGGCGTATAGCGGGACGACAGTCAATGGTAACGATCAAAGGCCTACGGAGTACGCGGAACTTCTCAGCCAACCCAACCACCCAAGACTAAGGCATAAACACAGAGAGAATGCTGGCCTCCGGACAGAGTTCATTTATGTCACTCAATCCGGGGACAACACGGTCGCAAACCAGATCACATTTAAAGGGTTTGTGACCGATCAGAAGACCAAACCAAAGATGAGCTAAATAATGCGCCGAACAGTACAGTGATGCGCGCAGGTGGGGTGCCAGAGATTTGGCGCAAGAGTTGAAGGACGAAGTGGCGCATGACCGTACCAAGTGTGAAGGTCACTCGCCGGTGTGTTTTGTTAGCCTTTGTCACACGATATTTTTGGGGAACTGGCGACTTCCCCGACACAATCATAGTCGCGATGTACCACGCGAGCGGTGGTAGCCAATCAGACACGGGGTGAACGTTTTGGCTTTGCATAAGATGTATACAGACACACCACGGAGATACTTCGAAATCGTCTATCCCCACGTCACATTCTAATTCGGCAGAGGTGAACAATGTTACAACAGTACCTAGTACGGCGTCTCTGAGCGGACTAACTTGCAGACTGTCCCGGAAAGAACATTCTTAATTTCCAAATGCAGAGTAGGCTTCTCCTAAGTCACTAACACTCCGATTTGCTTATCGAATCACTGATTTAGGAATTTTCGTCATGATTGTGGTGCGATTTTTGACTTACGCTGTTGGAACTGATCCAACAAAATACAACCCTGTCAGTTAGCACTATCGACAATCGATCGACAGTGAAAAGCCAAGTCTCAGCGCGTTGACTTCGTACATTATTACCGACCCTGGAAAATAGAGAGTACAGAGAGGCGCGTCAAGCTAGCGAGGCACGGAGCGAGTTGTGTGTTAGCCCCGGGACGGATGTTACAAAATGTGTAGCTTGACTAAAACAAAAGTAGGTACAAAATCAAAATCATAGAAAATGTACAGATGAATGCGACTATCAAAATATCATTTATTATAGTCGCTACACTCTGGCGCTGGGAAATAGTCTACTGTTAACCTTCTCACGCGCCGCTGGCGCCTTTAAAATCTCACGGTGTTGTATTCATTCTTTGTCGATGGAACGTCGGTCAGCTTGATAGCTCGTCGATTACCGGTGCCTGTGTCTCAGGATGATGTGCAACTCCGTTGGAGGCCACGGATGGCTCTTGGCACAAGTACAATGACACAATGCGGTAACAAACATTTACGTCAAAGTCTACAGCATGCTACCAACAAAGGGATACCTCGCAGCTGTCGGGACTGGGTCATTTTTCTGCTCCGAACTTTGGGCTACTGTCCGTGTTTTACTGAATTTATCTCTACAGACACCTTGATGAGTGTCAGGGTTTGCGTGCTCCAGCCATGGCTTACAATTCTTAGTTACTTTTCTCCCTTGCTGGCCACGCATTCGTAAAGCTAACTCGTGACTGGAGTGTTGAGAACACCAGATTCAAAATGGACGGACCTCTGGCCTGCAGCCCCTTGGAAGCTGCCACATGTTGGCACAAACAAAACTCGCTAACCGCTCTTCGGATTAGTAATGAGCAAAAACGATCAGAATTTCTATTATAGGCCCGGGCTCCTCAGTTAACTACACTAACGTGTAAGTCCGAAGTGGCAGTGGATACTTTACACAAACATCTTTTATTACCCAGGTAATTTGAACAGTGATAAATGGCTTCTGAACTAAAAAGGCTAACTTTTGCCAAACTTACTCTTACAACAATCATCCGTAGATATCATCAGAGGCAGCTGTGGCAAGTACCACGATAGCCGAACTGTTTCCATTATGATAAAACTTACACCTCTTTTTTCGGTCCCAGGTTTTTCGCCGAGCTCTGCAGTTAGATTACAGACGTTCCAGTGACATTACTAGCATGTGAAAGTCTGTGCATACGTGGTTGAGCTTTGTGGTTGATGGAGACCGACGGGTG
Source organism: Paragonimus westermani (assembly GCA_008508345.1). Taxonomy (NCBI): domain Eukaryota; kingdom Metazoa; phylum Platyhelminthes; class Trematoda; order Plagiorchiida; family Troglotrematidae; genus Paragonimus; species Paragonimus westermani. The sequence goes on along the minus strand of QNGE01001101.1, from coordinate 120,253 downwards.
GTCTTGTTTGTATAAAATGACAAGATGGCCTTTTGATATAGAATGTGCCTGCTTACTTCCGGTTGTTGCCCTTCCTTCCACGGTTGTCGCCGTTTTTTTGATCTGAGGTCTAATAAGTCAACAGAGGGTGAGTTCAAGTGGCAGTTCGTAGTGTCGATAAAGAGTGGGTCACGAGTAGCAATTTAAGAAATGTTCGGCCAGTATTTAACATGATCACTACATGGGATATATATATATGGGTATGTGTTACCTACAGTACGATAGTTTGAACGATGGTTATACGTATATGGGTAACTGTGACTGGATCTGTGCACAATCCAGACCGTGATTGGGTTGGCTGCCTGGTACCGTCGCTACACAGGGTGTGGATGTTCCGTGATTTGAGTCCCACAACGGGCGTTTTGCCACCGCACTCTCAATTTCACTTGAAGTGACCCGAACACAAATTCCATTGATTCCGGCCAGAATTAACAGTCGCTCTCAACCATCTGTGATTGTTTAAATTCAGGTCCTTCGTTGTGCATTGTTTGGCATATGATGTCAGTTACCATTATTGTAACAAGCAAGCCAATACTATTTGTACCGGACTAACTTTAACCGGGGTAAATGTACGCTCGCACCATATTTGCTGCCATCATTCTTTTGCGAAGCTTTAACAGAACTTCACTGAAAGCAAGAAAATGTTAGTCCGACTGCTATAGAAGTGATTCTGCTCCAGCCTGGGGAGACATAAACAATACCACACATTACTCACATAGAGCTCGGAGACCTCTTCCAGGTTTCGGTCAAGATATCTGGAACTGGGCAACCTACGTTAAGCAGCATGTCATCTTTGGGCAGTAGGAGATTGTTAAACAATTGAATGAAACACTTGTTCTTTTGTCATTTGTAGTAAATTGGCGTAATCCTATTGGTTTGCATTACCATTCCGTTTCAGATATGACAGCGGGTCTAAAAGGTTTGCAGAAATAAATTCCACATCTCATTTGTCCACCGTCGTTGACGGAGTCATGCTCAAGGGCAAGTTGAAAAACAAAAGTTCACCGGCACCTCCTAATGAATAATTGAACAATCTACAATTTCATATTTCCAACCTCAACGTTATGCTTCAAAGCACAACATATTTTGGTACACACATTTTTTGCTGCTATGTGTAATTGTCAGCTTTTTGTATCTTCTCTGAAGTCTCTTATGGGAAGATTAACTTGCGAATTAAGTATCTAACATAAAGTTCATGAACATCTGTTTCAAACAACCGTTTTGCTTCCGTATAGCTCTTTGAAACGTTTTCGACTTCTTAGATTCCGCCAAAGTAGATGTTGGTATTATCATGTGAATTCTGTCAATAAGATGGGGTGAACCTAAAAAGTGCGGTTTCCATTTTGAAACTCGTGGATCAGAATCCCAAATTGACGAAACTTCAGCTGAACAAAAATGTGAGCCCAAGCTGACTCGCCACCTTAATATCTGTTCTTTAGATTTGGGGTGGCAAGTCATGAATTAGGTCTAGAAATGACCGTCTAATTCGTACGCTCACTGGATTAGCCGTTCCGAGGTTTACACGCTAGAAACAAGGCGTGAATTGGAAAAACGAACAAGTAGACGACCTTAAGTACACAACACCCTGCATTACAGCATACTTGGCGAAACGCCAAAGACTCCTATGTGCATTGATGACTGAGAGCGCCAGCGATTAAACCGTCGAACGCGCGAAAAATCCTTAAGCGTGCATGATGCCATTGACGTTCGTAATCCAACAAGTATGCGAACGAACGAACGTGTATCGTATGCATACCAAGCGAAAAGTGGAAAATGGTCATCACTATTTCATGTGCGGTGCAAACGAACATGCTGAGAAGTATTTCACCCACTGTACAGCAGGAATACCGTGATAATCTCCCGGTTACTACAGCTCCACTAGGGTTCCACGGTGAGCAAACATGAAACAAACAGAGTAACAGTCAAACGGTTCACTTAAGTAGTTTCAATATTACAACCCAAGTCCGTACAACACGCGGAATTATCCAGCTGAACAGTTCGAACTCGCGTCACAGTGGGGGGAAAGTGCACGCGGCAGTCAGTGAGTGTAACAAGCAAAAGAGGAGGAACTACACGAAGTGAGCTCATGGCTGTCGGATTGCACCAAGAATCGTGACAAGCCAAAACGTATAGAATCATCGGTGCTTCATTGTGGCAAGTACTCCAAGCAGCTCAGCTTTTACTGGCCGTTATACTTGTGAGCCATCCCTTGAGTTGAGGGCCTCACTGACAGCCTTGTAAAATGAGATACAACGGGCAGGGCTCGGAGGTCCAGTTGAGCTTGCACGCAGCAGTAGAGCCACACAGCTGCAAGTTGGCCGATGGTCACAGCATGTTGCTGCAGTTGTGCAAACTGGAACTCAAACATAAAGGGAGACAGAAAATATGGTGATATCTTTATCTGTAGAATAAGGTCTCTGTCATCCGTAGCATCATGTTGGGTCACGCAACTATAAACAGTGACAGGCTACAAATATAAAAACCGGCCAATGCACTGGCAGATTTAACCTCAGTTTGGAATTCCACGTCATCTTGCCATTTCACACTGTCGCTTGTTTGATGCCTCCAGCATCAGGTTTGATACGCATGTACCCTTATACATCACTCCATACCAAGGATCTCATTTGGGTTACTCCTTCAGATTAACGTTCACCACTTGTCAAGCTTCGTAAACCACTACCTGAAGCGCACAATGTTTGCAACAGGCACCAGATTTGGAAGTGTGGGCAGGTGGACTAGCGCACAGTGTTGAGGACACTGTTTCGTGGGTGGGAACAGGCCATTACCTCATCAAACAAGAGTCCCTTGTGATGAAGTCTGTACTGAGGTCGGCATAATCGGTTGAAATAATCAGACATAAGAATTTCCCTTGATTAACACTAACAATCGTACCCTGATAAACCTCGGTGACATCTGCTGGCTTCACGAAAGTGGCCTTTGTGTGTGAACACTCCAACCTTCGTTGCCAAATTTTTTTTCTGTCAAATGTTCCAACGCAAGTATAGTTGAAGAAAGTTTTAAAACGCATTTCGATGCTACGATCCATCAGTATCAGACATTGATGGTCCTCAGAGGTGCATTCGAATATAGCTCTGTTAGAGAGAAACGAAACTTATTTCAGTTGGATGTTGAAACGCTATCCAGAATCAGGAAGCATACATCACGGAACCTTCATACTTCACCGTTTTAGCTGCCTTGAAGGGCGCTGATGAGTGAGTGGGCCAATTAAATATGGATAACTGCGGATAGGGAGGCCGAGTATAAGTTGAGATATTCATGAGATGTGGATCACAGTGTCGGCTAATAGACTAGTTGGTCAGTGAATAGAAGAGTCCTTTTGCATTTAAGACGCTGCAACACTAAACATATTTGTAAACTGTCGAGTCGGGCTGCAAGAACCCGTAATTCTTTGACGCGCATCGTTGAAAAACCCGGCGGAAACGTGAATCGCCAGATTAAAAAGATGAACAATTACAAAAACGGGCGAGGTGTGTGAGGAAAATCTACTCGATTCACCACCTATCCTAACCCCGACACAACAGGGGACCTGACGAGATGCTAATCTTAATGTCGCGTCAAATGTACCGCATCAGGAATGGACAAACAATCGTAATGTTATGCCTTCCGTTATTTGCCAGTTTTTGTGTTGTATTGCACCAATTATATTACAGTTTGTGACTTTGCGTGTGCTAATACGATCCACCAATGACGGACTGTGATTTCTCCGATACTACTGTACATCCATAAATTCAGCTTCTCACCCCATGAAAAACCACTGCTATTAGTAGTTGGTCTTATTATTTTCGTGGGAGATTTCACTTCAGGTACCACTTCTAGGGTTATTCGAAGTCTTTAATTTCGGAAGCACATTTCTCCGACCTGCATCGTTCAAAAATTGGGTGGAAACGTAAACCGCCAGATTGAAAAAATAAACACCTACGAAAAACAGTTGACATCATAATGCTGAGTTTGATGGAATAAACTTCTACAACCGAAATCGAAACCAACGCTGAACGCCCGAAGGTCCGTAAAAATGCAAGACAGAAAACTGTTGCAGCGTACTTCATTTATCAAACGATAACTCCACCAGAAGTGATGGGCGGGAAATGGTGTATCGAAGATCTTTCTCTCTGTGCTAGTAACCGTCAAATTAAAAATGGCCCGTTTGGTTTAAACCGAGTAAAACAACAATGGCAACAAAAGCATGTACATAGTCGTATTTAAAAAAAGCTACAAAGATAACCATTACTTCCTGACATTACTCATCTGTTTCACGCTAACTCCACTGTCCTGTCAGCGTTTTGCAGGTAGTGCAAAATGAACGGCTTACACAGTGCCTTCTGATTATCTTATTTTGCTATCAAGAACGAGAACGTGCGGCACAGGGTACCCCTCTGGAACCGTGGCACTGTTCAATCCACTGTTCTTTCCTCAAGGGTGCCAATCTTTTCCCGATTCCTCTGGCACCATATGCAGAAGAGAGGCCCATGGGCTTTTGAAGGGGCAAATTACACTCATATCCAGCAGGTGTCGGGATTCAGTTTGAGCGATTCGCAGTTTGTTTGATGCCAGTTTGCGGTCGGTGAAGAAGTGGTGGGTTTTCGTTTTGATATAATGCTCTACGTCCACGACGACAGCAGGCAGCTTGTTCAATGGACGGGTCAATCCTGTGAATTCACGCAGCATTGCTCGGTATATGTCATCATCGCTTGTCTCGGCAGGTAGCGAGCTGATGATAGGCTTCGGAAAGACGTGTATTAGGACTCTTAATTGTGATGGATTTGGTGCTCACCAACGATTGACGATGTCTTAGTGACAGTCATGAAAATGTTGTCTGTCTTACATCTTTTTTGTTGGGGTTAGCGTGCAAGCATAATGCGGTGGCTCTCGCATGGATCATGTCCTATCCTACTCAGCTGTCCTATTATCTCCATCGTAAACAATTGTTTTCGGACAGTTACGATTCGTGGCTGATAAACAATGTCTTGGAATACTTGGCAATCTGTAAACCGTGAGCCTTTATCAACAACTTACGCAATAAGGGGATCTTGGCACTGTGACCTGCGGTCGATACGTGTCTTACAATGGCTGAAGCGGCCTTTATTCCTTGCCAAGTGACACTCGCTGACGGCTGAATTGGTTTCATTCGGAAATAGAGTAGAAATTAATCCTGCGGAAAATGCGACTGTGAATGCACCTGTAAAGACTGTCCATATCAAACTACCATTCAACGATGAAAGTCTGATGGAAGCCTTCGGAAAAATGATCAGTGCAGATCCGGAGCGTGTGCATCATGCAACAAAGCTCGTCCGGCCGTCACCAACGGCTGAGTTACCTCTATTCCGGACGGAAAATCGATTCCTTATGTTTTCCACCAGTTTTCTGTGCTTGTAGAAACGTATGTGCTGGTAGAACAGTGAGAATGCCTAAAGCAGGGCCGTCAAGGATGTCATGACGTGATTGTGAGTTGTACTGACTCAGCCGCCTACGTATGACACTTAACAAGGACGAAAGGCCGCTTCAGTCATTGTATCACACTTATCAATCACAGGTCACAGTGTCAATACCACGTTGTTGTTCAAGGTGTTGATAAACGCCCACAGTTTACAAATCATCAAATATTTCACAGCGTTGTTGATCAGCCATTGACAGCCGACTTTGTGTGCCAATCCCGGACGTCTAGTGGTTCTCTCAGCAACTCTCAGTCTACTCGCAATGTCTGCCGGTAGGCTGGATCTAGAATAATCCCCTCTGTGATGCAGCAGACGTCTTTATAATTAAAGCTTGCTGAGCCACCGATTCATCTTAGAAAATGAAAAGAATCGTCCAGGCGAGTTTTTTGCCAATAAGGTGCTTAGGTACAAGAAAACCACTAGAAACTAGGCAGAAGAACAAACCGTGATATCGAATCCACCTAGTTCACAAATTCCGAGAACAGCGGTTCAACTTGGCACGATCAAAACCACGGTACACATACGCAAAGATTTGGCAGTAGGAAGCACAGAAGAGGAGTCTTCGCGAGAAAAAGTCTCCACAAGTAAACCATATCGGCGTTTAGCAGTGTATCAAGGTTAACTTTCGTAAAAATGATTTGTGACGTGCGTAGTTTGAACGGTCATGTAATTCTTCGCAAGGGAGGCTCGCAAATACTGCCAAGAATAATTTTAATGTGGGAAGAATAACAACGGACAAGAAGGTGATAAATGGAAACGGAGCAGGGTCATCGGCTCTCATACAACCACGACAATAATCATACACTCGGGAAATTGCGACTACTAAAACACTGGTTGAGTCATCTCGAACCTTCTGGAATTCAGAGAATATCATCACCCGACTTAATGCAATTCATCCACCTGAGTTACAGTAAACCAAAGTTAGCGCCGCGTGGCTGATGCAAGTGGCAACCCTTAATCATGGTATGCGGGTTTCGCCTGACCCGTATGTTTTGTGGAATGGGGAGAGAGAATGTCGTGCAGCTTTTGTAACCCGTGCCCCGAAAAAAGTGACGGACTTCTGCTAGTAGATTCCGAGTTATCGCTCTCGGTTCTTGAGAACGACACAGTCTTCCATTCATTTACCCACACTGTGTCACTCGAAAGACTTCGTCATCCAGCATTTTTTATTTAGCGGAAGTCAAGCTGGAGGCCAAGGCACTTCTACCAATTCGTCGACGTTTGTAATATCGTTACGATGCCGTTGGTGCTGAAAAGTCATAGGTCAGTTTGCTTTTTGCCAGCGTCAGTTAGGGGCCACTGATGAGCACTTGATAGTTTCACTCTATTCTTTGGGAAAGCATATTAGTTGCCATCTCATGCTGAGTGCCGGTTTGAATTTTTTTATCTAATCAAAGCGGAGAGAGGTGGCACAAGTGTTAAAACTTGCGACTGCCTATTAAGGCGCTGGAAGTCTAGGGTAATTCAAGTGTATTGACTCATTTCCCATGCTGATTTTTTTGGTTTATTGCAACAACAGTATAACTAACCAGTAATCATTCAGCAGACAATCCATCTTTCGAGTGCAACGATAAGGCATCAGCGCTGTACTATTAAGCTAGAAAAGGGTGTGCACGGCTACCTTACGCTGTCGAGCGCAATGTCTATCTTCGAACTCTAATGACCTTTTCGAGTGTGGTTCGCGAAACATTAAGCCGAACTCCCCTTCATAACAGTTTGCTTGAAACGGTTTATTTTATCACTTAGCCACATCACTACCTATAATTTGGTCTACTTCATGCCCACAAAACGGTTGTAAAATCAGCACTATTTAACTCATGTGTGTTTGTTAATGTGCACACATCACCCGGATTGCTGAAAAATATAAAATTAGCGCTTATTAATAAAGCCAGCAGCACTACGTCATATGAGCCATACTTTGAACACCCACATTTTATGGGGCCTCCCAAATCGTCGATTCAGTATTCCGGTTGCCTGAGTGAATTGCAAAATGCTGTAATGGCTTCTTGACAGTTATGTTACCAGAACAGAAATAATAGTATTGTATGCAGTCTATCAAAAAGTTCTACATACATTGTTCCTCATAGTGGATGTGATCACCCTCAGTCTTCTCACTTAAAGTGTGAGATTGTGCTCTTTCTTACTTATATGAACATCTGTTGTGCAAGGGGAATTTCTACGACTGATGGACACAAAACCAAGTCTTAACCAAACATTCTGCAAAATGTAGAACTTCGAAGTCCTGCGCTTGAGTCTACCTTATCGTACGCCGAATCTTGAAGTTTTAGTTCTGCTTTGCCGAAGCCGACATATTTCAACATTTTTCCGGCGCTAGTTATATGACGTATTGGCGAACACCCGAAGGGTGCATTCGGACTGTTAAATGCTCGAACGAAGAGAGCAGAAGAGTTCGTCAGTAACTGTTTATCGAGAACACGTAACACCACTACATAGTTGGGAAAATGTAAAAACCGGTATGGGACATCACATCACGGTTCGATCAGTTAGTTTGTCCTCAATCGGGCCTCTTTTTCGGAGACTCCACAAACCGCTGGCCCTGTGGCACAATGGAAAGAGACAGTGATTGGCAGCGGTTTTGAAACGTACAGCATGCGTCCTCTTAATTACGGTTTCATTCTGCAGGATGTGTAAAAGGCAGGCCAGCTGTTTCCTCTCTGATCGTCCGTGGCAGTTGTAGACCGAATTCGGGGCAATGTGTAGGCATCGAGGAACAGCGTTCTCCCAAAGTTGTAGTTCCAAAAAAAGTCATGTAAAAGGAAACAATATGAACAAGCGTGAGCCGAAGGCCTAGTAAGCCACCAACACGACTTACACTAACACAAACTAAAATGGCCCCAACAACACAGCAGCACGCCCAGTCACACAATTTTAACAAGCAAGCCGGACATTCTGGCTTCGTGTACCCTTTACACTCGTAAACCCACTTTGTGCAACGTGGAGACAACGGGGGGCAGCGTTACTCAGAAGTACGGGGTTCCAACGATATTCCTATATAATGAGATAACAGAAACAAACGTGAGCCAAAGGCCCAGTAAGACATGCACACGACTTACACAAATGAAAACCGAAATGGCGTCAACAGCACGCTGAGTTACAATGCACCATCCTCAGATGAACACTGTCCCCAGTGTTCCAAAACCTACGTGAACCGGCCAGTGCCAGTGGTGTCACAGAACATTGGGTACGTGTGCAGAGGTTGCGTTGTGTGTGTGCGTACGTGAGCTGTATGTGATTGCAATGTGCGGATCCAAAGATGCCTGATCAAACTAAACTGTGATAACCAGGAGTTCGTAGTGGTTTAAGCATCAGTTGGCCACATCGACACAAGCTGACGAAAACCATCCTGGCAGAGTCGCCAAAATGCAACAGGAAGGCCGGACGTTCTGGCTTCGTGTACCCTTTACACTCGTAAACCCACTTTGTGCAACGTGGAGACAACGGGGGGCAGCGTTACTCAGAAATACGGGGTTCCAACGATATTCCTATAAGAGGAGATAACAGAAACAAACGTGAGCCAAAGGCCCAGTAAGACATGTACACGAGTTAAACGAACGAAAACCGAAATGGCGTCGACAGCACGCTGCGTACACAATTTGAATTCAATTCGTGCGCGTCCTCTGTTTTCGGTTGCGCGATACAAGACGTATTCCCCGGGGTGACCTTGAACTATTTGGAACGTCGAGCCACATACAACCCTGTAGAAGGTCATTCAATGTAACGGCACATTTTTAAACTAGATCTGTGGAACGGGTGAACTACCCATTTTCCTGTTGCGTATGTCAAAGTTTCGTAAACTACAGTCATCTTTCTAATCACGCCTATTTCGGTAGCAGATTTCAAGTTTCCAGTACCGTTTAATTATTTATAGTTTTGTATTGCCTATAGTCATTTGCAATGAGCGCGCATGACCCATTCGATGAAGTCCGACGGAGGTTTGCTAGGAGTAAATGCCCGCTGATGAGACTTTGTTGATAGTGTTTTTTGGAGATGAAGTACTCAGTAGCAGTCCAGTCATGCCGCCGCTGTCTAACGACGATGACTCGCTTTCTGCCAACAAGTGAATTTTTACTAGTACGAAGTGACATTGACATTGAGTTTGTAGGAACGTTTACCAAACGATAGGCTGTGTGGTGACAGCAGCCAAAATACGTGGCACAGGTATTTTGCAACGGGTGAATAAGACAGTGTCGGACAACTCATCAAGCTCGACAAAAGGGGCTATATCTAGAACACAACTTCACAAACTCGATGTCCTGGTGACACCGAACGATTCCTTTCTGAGGAACCCATTGGCCCACATGTATGTTAGTGAAACGTTACCTTGGTTCGCGTCCATCATTTTACTGTTTATGTGGAAAATAAACCAGAGATTTAGAGGCACGACTTTTTGCGTTTATTTTGTGGAGGATACCCTGAATGAACAGCTCGGCAGAGAGCGACGCCGGCTGACACATCTTACGTGGCTCGTCTATCGTTGTAAGATGGTGGACATTCGGATACTGATGCTCAGAGAAGCTACTAAACGTGCTTAGTTGCTAAGTTTGTTTTGTGAAAACATTCTTTATTCAGTTTTTGAAAACGTTTTCACATCTAAAGTGGAAAAAACTTCAGTTAGTGCGTAAGTATTCAAGTAGTGCTTCATTAAATCTTGTTCACAACAGCAATTTCCCAACGACCGTACCGTTTCTACTGTTGGATATTTGAAGAAAAGCGTTATTGGATTGCGAGATTACACATCACTCGGTGTGCAGCTGAGTCGCCGGCGAACGATTCAGCACACTTCTTTGAACTCTTCACTTTCGAATTGTTGATGTCCTCATAAAAACCTGATCTATCTTGTTTACTGAAGGAAGTAAATAAACTTGAGCAGGTGTTTTCAGTAGTGCACACGTATATATAGGTTTTTTTTATGTTTCGTGACATGTCTAAACGGAGATATAAATTTCGTAGGCAGGTGTTATCGCACTATCAGCACTCGCTGAAGTTCCGGAAAACCAGTAATTGATCGGCTTGATGGTGACATTTTACCCAATTCCACATTGTTTAGCAAGGATTTCAAGGAAATCGTCGTAGGTCTCAGCGTTCACTCGCCACCCTTGAGAAACAAATATTTAGAATTTGATGGTCCGAGAAGCCACCGGGCCTCCTGAAATTGGCAGCGTTGAATGATCAAACTTATGGATGACGACATTCAGTAGAAACTCTTTCAATTGCGGTTTGATTGGGAGATCCAGAAGGGAACGGGATGGACGCATTTTTCTTTCAACACGTTTTTCAACACGCTGAAATTATCTATGTGGCTAATCGAATGAACGGTGATATGGTATGCATAATTTTTTGCAGTCAGGGGTAGTGGAACTGGGCGGCACTGATGTTATCAACGAAGTACGAAAGACCTCCGAATGTAACGTTTCCTGAAATCATCTTCACTACAGCAGCTTTGAATAATGCTGTTTGGTATCTGCTTCCTTTGTAGCCTCGAGAATCCATCAACAGAGCGGGCCAGATCTTGTTTATTATTCTGGTGAACTTGTTTTATTTAGGTGATCTTCCAACTTTATTGAATGTTTTACAAGAAGGGTGGCGTTACAGCAATTGAATCTGTCCTGGACGACTCGTCCTCGTCTGTATTGTGCATGAACTCGGAACTCCGTACAGCCATCTTAAATGAACTGCTAGAAATCACAAACCCGCTAGTCCCGAAAAAGACAGATTTTTGTAAAGATAGTCGGCTTTACGGACCACTGGATAAAACGTACTGAGCGGTAATTATCTCTCACGAAGAACAAACACTTTATTACCGTCTCTGTGATACGGTATCGCTTTCTTCGCATATGCGGACCTTGGAGGCTGTCGCCGACTGCATGGCGCATGTCTATCGTCTGGGTCAACCTCGCTCACAAGCGTTACACATGTAACCTAACCTAAGTTCACCTCGTGGCGTGTTGGTTCTGGCGACCCCACGCTTATTGTTCTGTAATCCATTTTACGTGTGCGAAAGACCACCATGGTGGGTGTACAGTGCCGTGAATAGCACTGCCTTCAATCATAACATCCTTCTACAGTGATGTAGCATCCTCCATTTTCTTTAAGAGTGATCGACATGGCAAACTTGACGTTTAGTGAGGTCTCAGAGGCTAAGTTCGTCTGGCAGATGATCAGATAGCTTTACGGAACGCGGCTCAATCTTTCTTGATTTTTAGTCAAATTTCCCATCAAAGGTGTAAACGGCCGCCTCAATTCGCTCTTTTGAACGGGGCTTCACCCTGGATTTTGCGCCTGCCCGATTCCTAACAGTTGGCAGTAATTTGAGAAGATAGGTGAGGCTGATTGATAATCACTGATCATCATTCAACAGAACAAATCTGGCAGTCCGAAACCATTACCGTGCTACGACAGCCTTCGCGACATGTTCTTTGTCCGCTTATCGTGGATTGCTACCTATCATGGGAATGGACCGTCACCAGGCACGCTTGCCTAATAATAATAGTAAATTTTCAACGCATGCGTGATAAACGCTGCGTTCAGCGTAATCATTGTATGTTAGATTAAGCGATACACACGACTAATAACAGCACAGCACGTCAGTGCTGGGGATAATCTAGTGAGATTGTGGAAGGGCGAGGGAAATTTCATCACATGAAGAAAATTGGACACAGGGGCTTGTAAAAAATTGTTTCGAATTTTCAGATATACTCCGGGATTTCATCAAAAGTCAAAGCCTGGCGGACAAGCTTGTTTCCGATGTGTCATCTTCAGAATGAACACGCCACACACAGTTTGTCGTATGGTTTACTCACAAGATCATTTAGCACTTGGCCTGCTGCGCACCCTCCAAACCGTCTGAAAGCCAACATTATTTTAATGACATGCGTTTATTCATGTGTATGCAGTGCCTAAGTTACTAGGACATGTAAACTCGGCGCTAAATAATAGGTCAAGCAGAACGACGTCACGTGAGCTTTAGATATCACACGCAAATTTCATGCGGCCTTCCAAACCGTCCACCCAATTCTCCGTTTGCCAGTAACAACATTCAGCGTTTTAAAAAGGGTTTGGACAGCTATCTTACGTTAACAAACACGATGTCCATCTTCAAACTCTCTGTATCACCTGACGACCTTTTTGAGTGTGGTCCGAAAAACATTTAGTCGTCAGATGCGTAATACGCAGACAATCAATCTGCTGTCTAACGCCTGTCGAGAACAGCCCACTTGAAACGGTTTGTTATATGGCTTACTCACAAGATCATTTAGCACTTGGCCTTTGACACCCAA